>JAUCBJ010008397.1:0-50816 GCA_032718475.1 Nemertoderma westbladi | reverse complement strand
GAAACCTATTGACCTCAGGTGACAGGATGGCGTCACTTGTGTGGCTCCGTGTCCCATACTCGATGTGGATCGATGCCAGCCCTTCCGTAGTGAGGGGAAGGTTGTTGGCCGTGAGGAGGCCGATGTTGTTTTGACATTGATACGTCCTTGCATTGGCCACTGCATTGGTAGAACAATGTTCTTTAATGACAGTGGTGGCTGCTCCCGTGTTTGGGAGCGAGAGTGTGTGCGACGGATACCAAATCAGTGCACCCTGGGAGAGATAGTTCGATGGAAATAGCAAAGAGCAGGTCACCCCGCTTTAGTCACACTTGTTTAAGTTGTTTATGAATATGGAGTTCAGTCCACTGGGTTTGGGGTTGCAGTTTGGTGGTGTGGACTGGCAGACGTTCTGGAAATGGCCTGTCCTGTCGCATCCACTGCAGGTTGACCCGTGGACGGGGCATTTGTCTCTCCCTGCCAGACGTCCATGTCCACAGTTGCCGCAGTTTGACCCCGAATTCGTGTTTGCGCGATTGCGATTATGGCTTGGGGAGCATGCCGGGTTTCCGCTTTTGCAGCAGTCTATGCGTTGATAGCATCCCTGTTGTTCCCGTGTGGGCTCTGTCGTGGCCCATTTATCCGATTTATATTGTGAGAGTTTCAAGATCATTCCCAATCCGAGGATGGTGTCATTCCATCTGCTGGCTTCAAAGGTCTGGCACGTCATTACACACTGATCAGCATTGGTTGGGGAAGATATTCTTGGAGAAAGAGATCGCATCTGGTCTCCTCATTGCGGATGCCGATGAGGATCTGCGTTACGAGCTGGATGTTACGGCAGTGCTCGCTGAGTCGCGCATCGTTGGCTAGCTCCTCCTGTGTGATGCAGGAACCAGTTGAAGGATTCATTCACATGCTGGACACAGCGGTGGAAGGTGATCCGATCCACTGCGATGGATCTTTTGTCCAAAAGGATCCGTTTGGATAGCATCGAGGATGAGTGCCATGTCAGTTTTTGGGTCGTTTATTTAGATCTGGAGGGTAACCCGGATCATTTCCTGGAACGCCATTCCAAGCACCGCGAGGGCAGAGTAGACCTGAGTCTGTCAGGTGTAGGTGTCGACCTGTTGGTGTTGGTAGTCCTGCCAGGCAGAGTGCCACCATTGGAAGGTGGAGTGGGACATCTCACAGTCCACTTTGTCCATCGACGAGGTGTCGATTAAGCGATGTGAGTTCGGTGGGTTGGTTGCGTGGGGTGCGGCATGGGCCAGCTGTATAGTGGCATCATCCGGCGCATGCTGGAGGAAGTAGAGAATTCGTGCCTTGGACTTGGCTGCCTGGCGGTCTGTGGTCTCGGACTGGGCCAGCAGGATGTATGCAAGGGAGTCAAAGTTGAGTAGTGGCGGGGAGTCCGCGGGGCTGTCGTCTCAAGCCTCATCCGTGTCGGAGTCGCTGTGGTATTGCTGCGGTTTCCATGGCATTGGGGGGAGAGAAGGAAAAAACCTTATCAGCCCCGGATGAGTTTAGTGGGGAGGGATGGGAAGGAACCAGTGAAGGCCATGAGGCACCTGTAAGGGTCCGGCATGATTCAATCCATATTTACTAGTGCTGCGGGAGGGAGGATGGGTTCAGGTAACCATGTAGGGTGATCCTACACATTACTGCGCCATGTATCATGCATATATCGCATATAATATATATGGTACCGGTACACCAACTACAGTAGGGACGTTGCTTCATGTAGGCCGTGGTGTAGAGTACTACAGCAAGAAACCTAAATATAAAAATGCTAGCCTAGCGCCATCTACAGGTCGCAAGGCATAATCAACTAACTGTATGTACAATAGCGTGGTGCGTTTTTTACTTTTTTTCAATTTCGTTTTTCTACCGGTGCACAAAAGTTGCCAAATGGTAAAAAAATATGGCATATATTTTTTATTTAATTTCGTCTAATCTTCACGGATCCCAAGAGGGTTGAAATTTTGAGCCATCGCCATGCACCATAATGAAATTTATAACAATATAACACATTGATGAAAGATCAATGACTCCTGAAAGAACTTCCTGCATGCATCAAATGTCATCAAATGGGTCCAAACTTAGTTAGATACCAAAATTTTGATTTTGGGACCAATGGAAGTAGTGCCACAGGCACATGACCAGAACCTACTCTTTGGCGCAAGTTACTCTTATTCTCAATTTTGGTGATGGACAACTTTTATTTCTCCTACGGCATTAATAGTAGGCTCATTAGAACCGCAATGGGGGTAGACACCATCAAAACAGGCATAGAGCGAATAGTTCTTGAGATATTGCAGAAAATGTTAAGTCCATCACAAGTCAACATTACCGCCTTCGATCAACTTTTTTTCAAGTTACTACCTACAGAACCAGTTAAATACTTGTAACTTTCGAGGAGACAGTGCCAGTGACTTGAGAAAGTATGAGACAATTGGGGTTACTATTCCCAACTTGTACACAGTGTTACAACTCAGAAAACAAAGGGTTTCCAGTTATTTAACTACATACGATTATAATACGTGGGAGTGTGTTTTTAGGCTATAAGCGGCGTTTTTTCATGTTACTACCTACAGAACCAGTTAAATACTTGTAACTTTCGAGGAGACAGTGCCAGTGACTTGAGAAAGTGTGAGACAATTGGGGTTACTATTCCCAACTTGTACACAGTGTTACAACTCAGAAAACACAGGGCTTCCAGAGTTATTTAACTATATACGAATATCACCGAACATCGACCGAACACGACGAACATCAACTGTCAGACTTATATTTGACTACTTCAACACTTTAGTACAGCAGTACACATACAGACATAACACAATAAAACAACAGGCACCTACCGGTACACCTAAAACCCCACACCATACTCTCACATTAGATATATTCTCTTTTCTTTTAGTTCCATATAATTTCTAACTTGAGTCTATAACTCGATCTAAAATTACTTTCTTTTTTTTCCATTCAGTTCTCAAGTAAAGATAGCAGTTCAAATCCGGGACGCTCTTTAGTGAGCACATCTCAGCCAAATTATTTCTAGAGGCTATTAGGTGAAGTTGAATTCCTTTAGTTTTCATTGTTTGCCGAATTACTGAGAGTTCTATTTTCAAGCGTTTCTCTGCGGGTTCATTAATGACAGTATTTAAGTTGTCATATAGTCCCTTGCTGTCTGTGTAGAGTTTATTAGACTTCACCTTAATACCGGTTTCACCAAGTATAGATTTAACAAATAAAGTATAATCAACAGTTGATCCTGCTGCTAATAGTTCTGCTCCGAATGTCGAACGACATACCCGCTGTATTCTATTTGAATGCCACAATAGAACATTTCTGGTGTCATCCTGATCTTGAATACCATCTCCCAAAAAACATATAAATCCAGGCTGGGAGCGTGACTCTTCTAGATTTGCAAATCCACCATCAACAAAAGTTTCTGTAATACTGTTATTTAAGTTAATCGGTTTACAGTGAATTTGAACTGGCTCTAGGCCTTTTGCTTTGCTCAACAACTTATTTGCCGCTTTAATGTGCCTGATTTACAAGCACATAACAGAACTAAGTAAAGCCGATACTCCATAAAGTATATCTGGCCGAGTAGAATTTCCCAACCATTGAAGTGAACCTAGAATTTCTATAATTAATAGAAGGATCTATAATCATGTTCGTAAGAGTAGGCATAATCTTTTACATCTAACTTCTTGTTAAACTTTGGGTTTAATGTTATCCAAGTAACCTGGTTGAGAATAATAAATATCAAAATGATCCATATGTTCTACTGTCTCAATATGTAATCCAGTAAAGTTAAAATTATATTTCTTATCAGTCCCTACCACCAATACTTGTTTTAAGTTCTCTATTACATTCTGAAATTTGCTTGTCCCTCCATACAACAAATCGTCTACATGAATACGAATTAAACCATCAATAACACCTTCATAGATGTAAAAATATGATGCACTATCACATCTAGATCGTTGTAAACCCAGACTCAGTATAATTTCATCAAGTCGATTGAACCACATCCTTGGCGCATCTACAATCCCATAGGCACATTTCAGAAGTTTCCAATAGTTAGTTGTCTCAGCTTCCATTGGAGGCTTAACATTGTTTCATGGCCAGCATTGTTTCAGAACATCCCGATTAGCAGTAGGATATTCTATTACAGGAATATGTTTATTTATATCTTCAAACCCTCTAAGCACTAGTCTAGCTTTCTTGTAAAGATTCCCTTCATTGTCGAGTTTATCTGTAATAATCCACTTAGTAGAAATGGGTGGTGCTTTCATATCACGCTGATTAATCTCTTCATAAACATTATATGACTTCCAGTTCTAAAGTTCATTTCGTTTAGCTTCTAATTCTGTTATAAAAACCCCCTCATTTGTGATTTCTTGAATTCCTTCACTTTGATAACATTCTTCAATTCCATATCTCTTAACCCTATTAGTACCGGGCTATAAAATGTTGTACAAATTGACCCCCCCCCCCCCCCCCCCCCTCTAAAATCTACAAATTTTCACGAAAACGTCTGATTTTTTGTTTGTACGTAGGTATCACTAGTCGAGATCCGACCGAAAAAAGTACTGGGGTGGTTATATTGCAGCACCAAAATTTCTAGCATTATTATTCTGCGTTTAATTCTAGATAACGCGACGCTTACATTAAATTAATTATTTACGAAGTTAAATGAATATATATAAATAGAGTAGTAGTTAGGGCAGTAGGCCTAATAATAGAATACATTTTTACATTTATCGAGGGAGGTCGTTGTGGACTCATGATCAACCCCTCCAAGTCGGAACTCTTCTTTCTTGGGGAGGAATCTTTGGAGTCCCGTTTGTCTACCCTATGTAGGTTCTACGAGGTCTGCAAGGGATGTTTATGGGCGCACCAATAGGAGACAACGCCATCGTATCCTGCCTCGATAATAAACTTACGGACCTCCTGACTACCTCTCCTCGACTCCCATCACGCCTTCTTCCTCCTGCGGTGCTCCTGCTCACTCACCATCCCGCGACTAACGTACTTCTTCCAAACGGCTCCGTTTTTCGACCTCCTGGGGCTGCTGGAGGTGTATGATTCATCCAGCGGAGCACCCTGCAGGAGATGTCCAACACCCATCTGGACGACTCCGCGTGGGCTCAATCCCTGCACTGCAGTTTGCCTGCACGTTGCGGGGGTCTTGGATTGACCTCAGCTGTGCAGCTCCGATCTCACCGCTTCCTCCTGCAGAGACTGGCTGTTGCCATCCTGGTCGGCAAAGCGGCCTCCATTATGGGGACTGTGGACCCATCACTAACTTACAATGAGGGACTCTACGAGGTGGCCCATGGACCCTAGTACCCCCCTCTCTCCCCCCCCCCCCCCCCCCGACGGAACAGACTAACGTTAGAGACTAACTTACACCCCCCCCCCCCTCGCCTTCTTATTTTGTAGTTATTATACATTATTTATTTATTTTTTTATTATTTACTGGAATACGGTTACGGAAAGGTATATGAGAAAAATGAAATTGACACTTTCTGTTGCGCAAAATAAAGTAAGTATGTCATCAATTATCTGCGTGTGAAACATTTTGGGTTGTGGTGCATAGTAATACGGGGGGGGTGGGTGAAGTGGGGAAACTAATTGCAGTTTGGTAAAATGTCTTAAATACCGATTTTGTGAGAGAATTGCTCAAATACCGATTTTGTGAGAGAATTGCTCAATCATAATTTGTGCTCATAGATGACCCTCGTACTTATTGAATGCAACTTATGAAAATCTTATCAACTATCAACATGTGAGCGTTACAACAAAATAGTTATAAAATAATTATTAAATGTTTCCATTTCTAAAAATAATGTTTATTTAAAGTACAAAGTTTAGTCCGGCAGCCACGTACCTCTTTTTGGCCTAACCGAAAATTTTTGAACGGATTACATTTTTTGGATGATTTGGTGTCTAGGGGTCCCTCTTAACATAAAAAAGTAATTTATGGACTTTGACACCTTGGGCAATTTTTATTAATGACCCGTTTCTATGGACTACAGTAATTTCTATGAAAGCTTAGCGATCAGAATGGCGATTAACTGTTAGGCTTGAAGTGGTTGTAATTTTGATCGAAAATATGAAAATTTTAGAGAAACTATTGAAGTGTTGCTATGGTAACGAAGGCACTACAGCTATCGCTCTATCTTTCCAAATGAAAACTACTATGCCTACTGACACTCATGTGTTTTTTGTTTCGTCTGTGCACTTTATTAATAATATGTTTCCCTAAATAATATGCACCACATCAATTTTGTGTAGAAGTATGGTTAGCAACAAATACCCGTATTCATGGAAACCACAGTAATTTATTGCGGACATCGCATCTGAAGCATTTAAAACCTTGACAGAAATTTATTACCTTAAAATGTATATATAAATAATTTGTCTCCCGCTTGTTTATAACACATTTTTAATGCTAAATATACAAAATTTAGTTAATGCATGGCGAATATGGAGACTATGCATTTTATATTATTAATTGTTTGATTATAATACAATATGAAATTAAGAAAAGTTTGCGCATTAATCTTTAGTGCAGTTGCAAAATTCTGTGAAATCGGGTTGGTTTTTTCTGGATTTTACATGGGATTTTGGATGAACTGAACAGGTACACCGAATTAATTGCAAAATGCATTCCGGAGCTGGTGGTATGCCCTCAGGGATTGCAATCGGGGAAAGTTGATTGTTAGCTATTCTCCACCCATATTTTCTGGGATCTACACTAGGTGGTCTAACTGTGTTCTGCATTGTGTTCTTCCACACCATTACTTTCAAATGGGCCCTTTTCACGTTCTCTGACAAGGAGTCAGTGGTTGGTGGTATTGTTTGCAGCTTTGCACAGCTGGTAATTGTTTTTTCTGTGCACACTTTTGTCGTGACTGGGTCATGTTGTCTGAGTCATATCCACAGCAGTCACGCCAGTCAGTTATAGACTAACTCAAACAGACTACAGCGGCCAAGAATGCAGTTAAGGCTGCATCTAGGTCCCTGAACAGGCAGTACTCTGTTAATCTACAGGAGCTAATAAACCAACAGGTTGATGCCATCAATGATGCTGACGACAGCAGGCAATCATCCCAGGCATGGAAATCGATCAATCTGCTTACTGGGCGGAAAAGCCAACCAACCACCAAGGTTAAGGCTGAATCACCAGCCGATTGCCTCAATGGTTGGAAAGCCCACTTTGAAAAGCTCCTCAATAATGACAGGGTATTGCCTGACAACTTTATAGAAGTAAAAGTGTCTGAGTCTGTACTCCCAGATATTCCCATTGGCGATATCTCCTTTGCAGAAGTGAAGGCTGCTGCAAAGAGCATTAAGACCAATCGTGCCAGTGGAGTAGATGGTGTTCCCCCTGAGGTCTTTAAAATACCTGAGTGTTTAAAGCTCATCTATCCCATCATAGTAGACATGTACCGAACAACAAGAGTCCCACAAGAAATGAAAACAAATAAGTTGGTGCCAGTTCCCAAGAAGGGCAACCTAACACTCTATGGTTCTTTTCGGGGAATCTCATTGATCTCGATTGCTGCAAAGCTATACAATAGGATTCTATTAAATCGCATCAGAGATCCCATTGAGAGACTGCTCCTTGGAAATCAGAATGGGTTCCGTAAAGGTCGTGGGACCATGGAGCCCATTTTGGCACTTCGAAGGATAATTGAAGAATTATCAAAAAAGAAAGACAGGCATCTGGCTGTTATCTTTGTTGACTTCTTCAAGGCCTTTGATTCAGTCTCTCGGTCACGTATGTTCAGCATACTTTCATTATATGGGATTCCTGATGAAATTATTGCAGCTATCAGATCAGTATACGATGGTTCGACAACATTTGTGTCTACTGTTGACGGTGACACAGAACCATTTGAAGTGTTATGGGGCGTCCTCCAAGGAGACACACTTGCACCATTCTTGTTCATTATTGTGGTTGACTATGTTCTACGCATGTCCTTACATCCTCATAATGATGATGGGGGTGATGATAACTCCACCTACTGGCTCCAGAAGTCGAGGAAATCCTGCCAAGTACCTAACTGATCTAGACTTTGCTGATGACTTAGGAGTACTCTCAGAATCATTAGAGGGAGCCCAACGGCTCCTCAGCTCATTAGAACATGCAGCTTCTAGTGTTGGTCTTTTTATTAACTCCAGAAAGACCAAAATTCTCACAGTTAACTTTGAAAGTCCCTCAAGTCTCTGATCGGATTAGCATAAGCTCAAAGGATGGTATGCTTGAGCATGTGGACGACTTCTGTTACCTGGGATCATGGATCCGGAAGTCAGGTGAGGACCTTCGAATACGTAAGGGAAAGGCATGGGCAGCCTTGAATAGGCTTTCCAGGATTTGGAAGTCACCTTGAATTAATCGGAAACTTAAGGTCCGATTATTTAGAGCAGCAGTAGTTCCAGTACTCCTCTACCGGAGTCCATGCTGGGCTCTAACTGCTGAGGACACCAAATCTCTGGATGGCACATTCACAAGAATGCTACGCCGGGTTCATTGTGTCAAGTACAATGCACACATCTCCAACCAGACACTATATAACATTGGAGGTGTCTCATTGGTTCCCCCAAGCTTGACACTAGAACAAAATCGCCTCCGCTTTGCAGGACATTGCTTTCGCCGTGAGGACCAGCCAGTGCATAATCTTGTACTTTGGCAGCCTCATGGAGTGAATAAGCATGGTGGACAGCCCATGACTTTCTTGAGACGCATCTTAAAGGACACTGGCCTTAAAGATGCGGATGATCTAGCAAATGTCATGGGTGATAGGGAGTTGTGGCGGTGCAATTTTGTTGACAAGCCGGCACAGCATTCTTAAAAATGCAGCTGCAATGCAGCATGCCGATCCTAGTAGTATTCTTAGTAATATCAGAGAAAGAGATGACTATTTGTATAAATTTAGGAAATACCGTGTTTTAGCTGATTATAATAATTACTGCAAATATTGAAACCTTGTCCAACGGGAAATAAAAAAAGCAAAGACTTTTCGACAAGATGAAGCTCCATGTTGCAGCATAGATAAAGAAATCGATCTTCTGAAGTATCTGCAGATGAAGAAATTGATCCTTCTGTTATATTTGATCCTCCTAAGTCGGATCGAAACTACACTCCACTTCTAAATGTGAGATTCTTCCAGTTACTAAGTTTACAATCATTCAGGGGAATTTGTCTAATTTCTCAAATTTTGACGACATTAGTAAAGATCAACGATACTTGTATGAGATATGTTTAGCTGTACAAAGTGGATCTATAAGTCCTGAATTGGCTTCTAAATTCCCTGGCAATCTCAGCCACTCCAGATGGCTAACAATAGCTAACAGAATTCTACGGCTCTATGTTGCTACAAACATCCATCTGATGAACTTTTAACTATCGCTCAATACATAATGCAAGTTTTGCTCCTGTTTGGTTTAATGTGAAGAGAAATCCAGAATCATGGAATGGGTCCAAGCATTTCTTCTTATTAATCCAGCTTTCTCGGAAATGTGACCAACGGGTAAAGATCCTGTTATACGGAGAAACGGATATTTTGCTCATCCTGAAAATATTATCTTAGCTATGCTCAAAGATGAAAGTCAAGCAGTAAGAGATCTTGGTGTTAGGAAAATCATGGTGGCCAGAAGTGAGGCTAGATCTATTGAATCTGATGTTCGTACTTTTCATTTACCCCAGTTAGAGCTCGATGCAAATGAGTATTATGGTTTGCTAGATTGGAGTCACTTTCTGAGACTTGAACCTCCAGTTACCCGAGAATATACTGATGATGAGATCAAAGGAGCACTGGACGGTAATACATCATTCAACTTTGAGTCATGGCCTTGTCATACTCAAGCCGTCGAAAGACATGTAAAACTTGTAACAGAAGCATCAAAGTCCATGTACGGAGAATTGAGACGGGATGGATTTATCAGAGCAACGTTGATGTCGAGAGGCCTTGTCCCTTCCTTTGGCTCGAAGAACGATTGGAAAATCTAATGTGCTGAGACATATTAAGATTTCTTAGTAGGTTTTTCTAATTCAACAGAGACATCACAAATTGTCTGATTTTGTGATTATGTGAATTGTAATAATTATGTTTGTTGGTAATAAATTACTATCAAATGCTCTCATGTTTTTTTCTTATTTCAATTCTATCGATAAATAAAATTTTTCGGTTGAGCAGTGGCAAGCAAGCAAAGGCAAGCACTACTTGAAGTAATTCTTGTTGATTTATGTTCAATTCCAGGTCCTGCAATATATTTTAGGTACCCATAACAATTGTTTTGAAAAATATGGTTTTATGATACACCCTAATGTATATATGTCATTTTTTTTCCGATCCATTTCAAGCACTTGACTCTTGTTTTTTTTCAAGCATACTTTCACAGCTACAGTACTTCGTTGCAAATTATTTACATGGTTTAATATAAAAGGTTAAGGGTTTTAATGTTTTTTGAGTAATCATTGTAAAAAATCTAATAATTTTTTTGAAACAACCTATATCCCTATACATAGTTTCCTACCAAATATGTGACATAATTCCAATACTATAACTATTTTTGTTAAAATCGTTATATTTAATGCATTTAAAAGTAAAAAAGACTGAAATCTTGGAATATTACTTGCAAACAAAATTAGAATCATAAGGCACTTAATACTGTAGTACCAATTAAATAAATTAGTCTTAAACAACGCACTGAGCCCTGGATGAGCTCGGGTATTCTTAGTAATATCAGAGGAAGAGATAACTAAAAATAAAAAAATAAAAAAAATAATAATATAAATATAAATATAAATATAAATTTAGGAAATACCGTGTTTTAGCTGATTATAATAATTACTGCAAATATAGAAACCTTGTCCAACGGGAAATAAAAAAAGCTAAATCTGAATATTTGTACAACAAAATAAGTGAGAATAAAGATAATCAAAAGTCTATGGTCTACCCTAAAATCTTTAGGTTATAAAAACCTTAAATCTAAATCGAATATTGTTCTGCAAGATAACGGTGAGCTGATTCATGATCATACTTTGCCTCTAATTTAGTTAAGAAGTGACCGTTATCAAGTAATAAATATAGTATAGGGTCCGAAACTCTAAATAATTTTTATTTAGAAAAGTTACAAAATTCAGAAAAGTTATTTTTAAAACCCATTTCTGAGGATTTCGTTTTTCAAAATCTACTTAGCCTATCAGTCTCAAAAAGTACCGCTCTAGACCTAATACCTGCCCGTTTTCTTAAGGATGGTGCTGAAGTACTTAAAGTGCCTATTACTTTTATAATTAATTACTTTATCGTAGATAATGTAGTACCAGACGAACTGAAATTAGCTAAGGTTGTTCCTCTGTATAAAAAGTAGAAAGTCTGTGTAAAGTAGAACCCTGTAATTACAGACCTGTTAGTATCTTAAGTATTGTATCTAAAATTCTAGAACGTTCTGTTTTTCTACAGCTGGAAGCACATCTTAGTAGGCTAAATCTGATCTATGAACTTCAGTCCGGTTTTCGTAAATCATATTCTACAGACACCTGCCTTATTAACTTAACTGGTACAATTAGATGTAATAACACAAAGGGTTTATATACCGGTATGGTAATGTTGGACCTACAAAAGGCTTTCGATACTGTAGATCACGAAATTCTGCTTGGTAAGTTAGGCCTGATGGGTGTAGGTTCTATAGACTGGTTCAAGTCGTACCTGTCAGACAGAGGTCAAACTGTAGTCATTAGCAAATCGCAGTCTACTGTACAAGAGATTACCTGTGGTGTACCGCAAGGTAGTATATTAGGTCCTCTGCTTTTTGTATGCTATGTAAATGATATGATAAGTTGTATAGATCCCGATTTTAAACTCATTTTATATGCCGACGACAGTGCGCTTATTTTCTCCCATAAAGATCCTATCCATACTAGAAAGGCATTTCCTAAAGGAAATGCAACCACGAAGCTAAGGAAAATTAAACAAAGGGCCACAATTTGGTTTGTTGCTTAGCCTAGTTTAGTAGCATTTGCCAATAAATAACTTCTATTCCCATGGAAACTAGAATTCTCTGGAACTGTTGGTTTTACCTTTGAAAAAAGATTCAGTCCAGATTGTGGTTCAGATAACACATACCAAGTTTCAGAAAATATTGTACATAGTTTATGTCCAAATTACCGATTTTCTATCATAATGCATCTGTTTGCAGTGGTTGTCATGGAAACTGAAAAATAGAACAATGTAATTCGGATGCAGAATAAGTCATATAATGGGGGTAGGTCTTGGTCCCAAGTCATAATACTATTAACTTGTGTTTCAAATTATCATTTTAGAAATTTTAACATCTGTTTAGTCTTGTTGCTATGGTAATTGGATTGTGTAATTAACCTCGAATGGATTGTATATGGACCTTACAGATGATGTTGCAAAACCCCAAATTTATATTTATTACATTATTTTGCTACAAATAGAGTATTGAATTTAGACTTGAATGATATAGACTTTAATAAACTCCAGTTACCATGGTAACAAGATATTTCTGGAATGTTTTGAGTTTCACTAAAAGTTCCAACTAGTGGTCCAGATAACACATATTCAGTTTCGTAAAATTTTATCATGAAGTCTATGTCCAAATGAGTTATTTTTGTATAAAAACATCTGTTTTCAGCGGTTGTCATGGTAACTGCAAAATTAAACAATGAAATTCGGACGCAGAATAAGTCATATAGTGGGGGTAGGGGTTGGTCCCAAGTCATCACACATTAACCTTATGCTTCAAATTAACATTTTATAAATTTTAACATCCATTTAGCCCGGTTGCCAAGGCAACTGGATTTTCTATTGAACCTCAATCGGCTCTGCTATGGACCTTATAGTTGAGTTGAGAAACCCCAAGTTTATATCTATTATAGTTTTCCTACAAATAGAGTTATAAATATTGACTTGAAATACATAGACTTTTTTCTAAGTCCGTTGCCATGGAAACCAGATTTTTCCTGGATATTAGACCCATCCCACACGACGCGCCTTGATGAGTAGTATATACATGCAAAATTTCAGGGTACTTTTAAAGGCTAGTTTTTTCACCGGTCAAAAAAAACCAAATCTGCCTCACACAAGTAAAATAGCCCACTATGAATAGACCATCTCAGCTAAGGAAAATCTTTCTTAGCGAAAGTAGTTGATTTTCCTTAACTTCGTGGATTTCCCAAAAGTTAAGTGCAGTTCTAGAATCCAGTAATGAGTGGTTGGTTGATAATAAGCTATCCATTCACTACGGTAAGACTTCTGAAAGTCCACGAAGCTAAGGAAAATCAACTACTTTCGCTAAGAAAGATTTTCCTTAGCTGAGATGGTCTATTCATAGTGGGCTATTTTACTTGTGTGGGGCAGATTTGGTTTTTTTTGGTCGGGGAAAAAACTAGCCTTTAAAAGTACGAGAAAGGCATTTCCTAAAGGAAATGCAACCACGAAGCTAAGGAAAATTAAACAAACGGCCACACTTTGGTTCGTTGCTTAGCCTCGCTTAGTAGCAATTGTCAATAATTAACTTCTATTCCCATGGAAACTAGAGTTCTCTGGAACTGTTGCTTTAACCTTTGAATTAAAATTCAGTACAGATTGTGGTTCAGATAACACATATACTGAGTTTCAGAAAATATTGTAGTTTATGTCCAGATTACCGATTTTCTATCAAATTGCATCTGTTTGCAGTGGTTGTCATGGAAACTGAAAAATAGAACAATGTAATTCGGATGCAGAATAAGTCATATTGTGGGGGTAGGGGTTAGTCCCAAGTCATAATACTATTAACTTGTGCTTCAAATTATCATTTTATAAATTTTAACATCTGTTTAGACTTGTTGCTATGGTAACTGTATTTTCTAATTAACCTCAAACGGCTTGGATATGGATCTTATAGATGAGTTGCAAAACCCCAAGTTTATATATATTACAGTTTTGCTACAAATAGAGTTATCAATATAGATTTGAATGATATAGAGTTTAATAAACTACAGTTACCATGGTAACTAAATTTCTGGAATAATTTAAGTTTCACTAAAAGTTCCAACTCGTGGTCCAGATAACACATACCCAGTTTTGTAAAATTTTATCGTGAAGTCTATGTCCAAATGAATAAGTTTTGAATAAAAACATCTGTTTTCAGCGGTTGTCATGGTAACTGAAAAATAGAACAATGTAATTCGGATGCAGAATAAGTTATATAGTGGGGGTAGGGGTTGGTCCCAAGTCATAACACCTTAACCTTAGGCTTCAAATTAACATTTTATAAATTTTAACATCTGTCTAGCCCGGTTGCCAAGGTAACTGGATTTTCTATTTAACCTCAATCGGCTCTGCTATGGACCTTATAGTTGTGTTGAGAAACCCCAAGTTTATATCTATTATAGTTTTCCTACAAATAGAGTTTTAAATATTGACTTGAAATACATAGACTTTTTTCTAAGTCCGTTGCCACGGAAACCAGATTTTTCCTGGATATGAGACCCAGCCCAAAAGATGCGCCTCGACGAGTAGTATATACATGCAAAATTTCAGGGTACTTTTAAAGGCTAGTTTTTTCACCTATCAAAAAAAACCAAATCTGCCTCACACAAGTAAAATAGCCCACTATGAATAGACCATCTCAGCTAAGGAAAATCTTTCTTAGCGAAAGTAGTTGATTTTCCTTAGCTTCGTGGACCCTGAAATTTTGCATGTATACGAGAAAGGCATTTCCTAAAGGAAATGCAACCACGAAGCTAAGGAAAATTAAAAAAACGGCCACACTTTGCTTCGTTGCTTAGCCTCGTTAAGTAGCAATTGTCAATAATTAACTTCTATTCCCATGGAAACTAGAGTTCTCTGGAACTGTTGCTTTAACCTTTGAAAAAAAATTCAGTACAGATTGTGGTTCAGATAACACATATACCAAGTTTCAGAAAATATTGTAGTTTAGGTCCAAATTACCGATTTTCTATCAAAATGCATCTGTTTGCAGTGGTTGTCATGGAAACTGAAAAATAGAACAATGTAATTCGGATGCAGAATAAGTCATATAGTGGGGGTAGGTGTTGGTCCCAAGTCATAATACTATTAACTTGTGCTTCAAATTATCATTTTATAAATTTTAACATCTGTTTAGTCTTATTGCTATGGTAACTGGATTTTCTAATTAACCTCGAACGGCTTGGATATGGACCTTATATGAGTTGCAAAACCCCACGTTTATATATATTACAGTTCTGCTACAAATAGAGTTATGAATATAGACTTGAATAAACATCAGTTACCATGGTAACTATATATTTCTGGAATGTTTTCAGTTTCACTAAAAGTTCCAACTAATGGTACAGATAACACATTCCCAGTTTCGTAACATTTTATCGCGAAGTCTATGTCCAAATGAGTAATTTTTATATAAAAACATCTGTTTTCAGCGGTTGTCATGGTAACTGCAAAATAGAACAATGAAATTCGGACGCAGAATAAGTAATATAGTGGGGGTAGGGGTTGGTCCCAAGTCATAACACCTTAACCTTAGGCTTCAAATTAACATTTTATAAATTTTAACATCTGTTTAGCCCGGTTGCCAAGGTAACTGGATTTTCTATTTAACCTCAATCGGCTCTGCTATGGACCTTATAGTTGAGTTGAGAAACCCCAAGTTTATATCTATTATAGTTTTCCTACAAATAGAGTTATAAATATTGACTTTAAATACATAGACGTTTTTCTATGTTCGTTTCCATGGAAACCAGATTTTTCCTGGATATGAGACCCAGCCCAAAAGATGCGCCTCGACGAGTAGTATATACATGCAAAAATTCAGGGTACTTTTAAAGGCTAGTTTTTTCACCGGTCAAAAAACCCCAAATCTGCTCCATACAAGTAAAAGGGCCCACTATGAATAGACCATCTCAGCTAAGGAAAATCTTTCTTAGCGAAAGTAGTTGATTTTCCTTAGCTTCGTGGATCAATATAGATTTGAATGATATAGAGTTTAATAAACTACAGTTACCATGGTAACTAAATTTCTGGAATAATTTAAGTTTCACTAAAAGTTCCAACTAGTGGTCCAGATAACACATACCCAGTTTTGTAAAATTTTATCGTGAAGTCTATGTTCAAATGAATAAGTTTTGAATAAAAACATCTGTTTTCAGCGGTTGTCATGGTAACTGAAAAATAGAACAATGTAATTCGGATGCAGAATAAGTTATATAGTGAGGGTAGGGGTTGGTCCCAAGTCATAACACCTTGCCCTTAGGCCTCAAATCAACATTTTATAAGTTTTAACATCTGTTTATCCCGGTTGCCAAGGTAACTGGATTTTCTATTTAGCCTCAATCGGATCTGCTATGGACCTTATAGTTGTGTTGCGAAACCCCAAGTTTATATCTATTATAGTTTTCCTACAAATAGAGTTATAAATATTGACTTGAAATACATAGACTTTTTTGAAGTCCGTTGCCATGGAAACCAGATTTTTCCTGAATATGAGACCCATCCCACACGACGCGCCTTGATGAGTTGTATATACATGCAAAATTTCAGGGTACTTTTAAAGGCTAGTTTTTTCCGGAATAAAAAAACACCAAATCTGCCCCATACAAGTAAAATAGCCCACTATGAATAGACCATCTCAGCTAAGGAAAATCTTTCTTAGCGAAAGTAGTTGATTTTCCTTAGCTTCGTGGATCAAAATGCATCTGTTTGCAGTGGTTGTCATGGAAACTAAAAATTTGAATGATATAGAGTTTAATAAACTACAGTTACCATGGTAACTAAATTTCTGGAATAATTTAAGTTTCACTAAAAGTTCCAACTAATGGTCCAGATAACGAGAAAGGCATTTCCTAAAGGAAATGCAACCACGAAGCTAAGGAAAATTAAACAAACGGCCACACTTTGGTTCGTTGCTTAGCCTCGTTTAGTAGCAATTGTCAATAATTAACTTCTATTCCCATGGAAACTAGAGTTCTCTGGAACTGTTGCTTTAACCTTTGAAAAAAAATTCAGTACAAATTGTGGTTCAGATAACACATATATATACTGAGTTTCAGAAAATATTGTAGTTTATGTCCAAATTACCGATTTTCTATCAAAATGCATCTGTTTGCAGTGGTTGTCATGGAAACTGAAAAATAGAACAATGTAATTCGGATGCAGAATAAGTCATATAGTGGGGGTAGGGGTTAGTCCCAAGTCATAATACTATTAACTTGTGCTTCAAATTATCATGTTATAAATTTTAACATCTGTTTAGACTTGTTGCTATGGTAACTGTATTTTCTAATTAACCTCAAACGGCTTGGATATGGATCTTATAGATGAGTTGCAAAACCCCAAGTTTATATATATTACAGTTTTGCTACAAATAGAGTTATCAATATAGATTTGAATGATATAGAGTTTAATAAACTACAGTTACCATGGTAACTAAATTTCTGGAATAATTTAAGTTTCACTAAAAGTTCCAACTAGTGGTCCAGATAACACATTCCCAGTTTTGTAAAATTTTATCGTGAAGTCTATGTCCAAATGAATAAGTTTTGAATAAAAACATATGTTTTCAGCGGTTGTCATGGTAACTGAAAAATAGAACAATGTAATTCGGATGCAGAATAAGTTATATAGTGGGGGTAGGGGTTGGTCCCAAGTCATAACACCTTGCCCTTAGGCTTCAAATTAACATTTTATAAATTTTAACATCTGTTTATCCCGGTTGCCAAGGTAACTGGATTTTCTATTTAGCCTCAATCGGATCTGCTATGGACCTTATAGTTGTGTTGCGAAACCCCAAGTTTATATCTATTATAGTTTTCCTACAAATAGAGTTATAAATATTGACTTGAAATACATAGACTTTTTTTGAAGTCCGTTGCCATGGAAACCAGATTTTTCCTGGATATGAGACCCGGCCCAAAAGATGCGCCTCGTCGAGTAGTATATACATGCAAAATTTCAGGGTACTTTTAAAGGCTAGTTTTTTCGCCTATCAAAAAACCCCAAATCTGCCTCACACAAGTAAAATAGCCCACTATGAATAGACCATCTCAGCTAAGGAAAATCTTTCTTAGCGAAAGTAGTTGATTTTCCTTAGCTTCGTGGAACTAGAAAGGCATTTCCTAAAGGAAATGCAACCACGAAGCTAAGGAAAATTAAACACACTTTGACTCATCACTTCATTGCTTTACTGAGTTAAGAGGCATATGCCTTAAAAACTCATATTACAATGGCAACCGGAATTTTCTAGAACTGCTGAGGATTACATTAAGATCCGGTTTGTGGTTCCAGGTGACACATACTTCAATTCAGTTTCATTGAGTAGTTAATGTGTAAAACAAAGGATTTAATTGTTAAAACGTCTGTTTGTAGTGGTTGTCATGGAAACTGAAAAATGCGACAATTTAAATTGGATGCGTAATTAGTGATATAGTGGGGGTAGGGATTGGTCCCAAGTCGTAATACCTTAATGTTATGCTTCAAATAACCATTTTATAAATTTGAACATCAGTTTAGCATGGTTGCCCTGGTAACTGGATTTTCTAATTAACCTCAATCAGCTCGACTGTTGTCCTTATCATTGAGTTGAGAAACCCCAAGTTTATATCTATTGCGGTTATTCTATAAATAGAGAAAGAAAAAGTTACTTTGGCGCCGGCGCCACACGGAGATCGGTAAATCAGATTACAACCGTTGTTGTAAGGAACTGTCGGAGGCAATTCTCCGATCTGAATGTTTACGAGAATATAAAATTCTAAACAGTGGAAAGGCGAATGTTTTGTTTAATTACGTAAACTTAAAGTGCAAATCTAGACAGGGAATTTCACCTCTTTCATTAATGGTGCCACAATTGTAGATGATGCCGTCAAGGCTGATATTTTCGCTAAGGTTCTGTCAGACAATTTTAATATTGATAATAACGATTGCCCTACATTTACGCGGAGGGTCCCGCAATCTGTATATATTTCTAAAGTCGATTTTTCAGTTGATCGTGTTTTCTCAATTATTCGTAAATTAGGTTCTAAAACAAGTCGTACGCCTGACGGTTTTCCGTGCATTTTATTCAGTAATTTAGCGTCAGTTTTATCTTTACCGTTATCTGTTATTTTTAATATTTCTTTTAAATCACATGCCCTTCCTTCAATTTGGTCTACAGCTATTATTGTCCCGTTGTACAAAAAAGGAAACTCGAGTGACCCATATAACTACAGACCCGTTTCATTGACTTGTATTGCGTGTAAAATTATGGAGCAGTGTATTAAACAAGATTTGTGTGATTACTTATTTACTAACAAATTAATTAATAAGGCCCAACAGGATAGTACTCTACACGAATCTGGACCGAACTGGACCGAACTGAACCGAACTGGATCGAAAGAGAGGCGAACTGGACCGAACTGGACCGCCAAATGAAAGATAATGCAAAAACAACCACCCATGCAGACAAGTGAAAATAAATATTGAAATAAATATTGTTATTTCATCCATTGTAAATAAAATAGCGTATAAGATGCCGCTAAATTAAGATTACTTCTTCTAACATTGATGTTGCACTGCTTTCACCAGTACCGGTACCAGTCCCACATCTGCATGTCTGTAGATTGCAGTATTTTGTGCACCGGCTGACCGGTAGTTCAAAAGTTGTGTTAATGACATGTAGAGAGAGACCTACCACATAATACTGCAATATACTGATATACATACGTAACATTATTATCTTTACCATCTTTATTTTTTAAAATTAAACTTTTTATTATAATTCATGTTTTGTAGTCTGGGCAACCGCCCACCATATTCGCCAACCGTATTTCCCGATAGGCCTAGTTGCTCCGGACTACCGCCACTTGGACTTGAGTTGCAAATAAAGTTTATTAATTCCTTGGTACTTCGGCTACCGGTACCGTCTGTCATTGCTGCATTGTTCAATATCCGTTACATTGCATTAAACATAATTTGGCCCTTAACCAAACAAGCAGAAATTCAAATAAGTAGGCCTACCGGCAACCGGTACTGAATTACTCCAACCAGTATATACGTCTAGGCTGCTAGGTGCAGAGATACTACTGTACTACAGTACTAAGCTGCTAAGTGAGCTTAATTTTAAAAAATAAAGATGGTAAAGATAATAATGTTACGTATGTATATCAGTATATTGCAGTATTATGTGGTAGGTCTCTCTACATGTCATTGAACACAACTTTTGAACTACCGGTCAGCCGGTGCACAAAATACTGCAATCTACAGACATGCAGATGTGGGACTGGTACCGGTACTGGTGAAAGCAGTGCAACATCAATGTTAGAAGAAGTAATCTTAATTTAGCGGCATCTTATACGCTATTTTATTTACAATGGATGAAATAACAATATTTATTTCAATATTTATTTTCACTTGTCTGCATGGGTGGTTGTTTTTGCATTATCTTTCATTTGGCGGTCCAGTTCGGTCCAGTTCGCCTCTCTTTCGATCCAGTTCGGTTCAGTTCGGTCCAGATTCGTGTAGAGTACTATCCGGCCCAACATGGCTTCTTAAAAAATAAGTCTACATGTACCCAGCTATTAGAATGTACAAAGGATTGGATTAAATTATTAGATAGAAAGTGCACTGTTGATGTAATCTACATAGACTTTGCGAAAGCCTTTGATTCTGTTGTGCACCAAAAACTTTTATGTAAACTTTCTTCTTACGGTATAGTAGGTGACTTATTTTATTGGTTAAAGGCTTTTCTCGCATATAGATCACAACGTATTTTAGTTGGTAGTAGTTTCTCTGATTATAGTCCAGTTACGTCGGGCACCATACAAGGTAGCGTACTAGGTCCAATTTTATTTGTGCTTTTTATTAACGATTTACCGGATATTTTTAATTTAGGGTTATCGTGTAAACTATTTGCTGACGACGTCAAAATATATGCGCCATCCAGCGACCACTTACTGATATCACAGTCTCTGTACAAAATCACAGAATGGTCTAATAAATGGCAGTTGAATATCGCTCCACACAAATGTATAGTGCTCTATTTAGGTTACAATAACCCTCAACAGCAATATTTTCTAGATAGTAAACTTGTTGAAGCAGAGGATGATTGTAAGGATCTGGGAGTTACGATTTCTTCTGATTTTAAATTTAATAAACATTGCCATGAGCGTGCTCTGAAATCAACTAAAGTAATCAATATGATTTTTAGATGTTTTCGTACTCGTAATATGGCAGCCCTAATTTGTGCTTATAAATCTTACGTGCGTCCCTTATTGGAATATTGTACAGTAATTTGGTCTCCTTTTACCAAAGGACATATAGATCTGATCGAACACGTACAGAGATATTTTACGCGCAGATTATTTTTTAGATGTAAATTAACCATGGTGCCTTATTTAGATAGACTTGAGTACTTAAACTTACAACCACTCGAAGTTAGACGTCATGTGTTTGATTTAAAACAGGTTTTCTCTATAATCACCGGTGCAGTGCAAATTAATTTTGATGATTTTTTTAGCTTTGCTTCACGAAGGGGTCTTAGAGGTCACCAATATAAATTGCAACACAATTTTTGCCGCCTACAAATTTGTCAGAAATATTTTTGTAATAGGATAGTTAGTATGTGGAACGACCTACCTTCTAATGCTGCATCAGCCCCAAACATTAATATTTTTAGTAATATTTTAGCACGGGATGTAGACCTTTTAAAATACTGCAGTTTTAACAGATTTTTATAATAATTGGATTATTTTTGGCATAACTCATGTTATTATATAATACTATTTATTGTTAATATATTTAAGTACGGGCAGTAGAAAAATATCTTTAACAATATTTTTTAGAAAAATATTTTTATCCGGGAAACGTTTAATTATTTAATACTTTTTAGTTACTTTTACATGTACTTATAACGTTTAGTATACAAATTAATTAACTTAAATAATGGAATGGCTAACCGTAAGTGCACGGGCCTGGTTAGTCTCCTCCCCCACTACTTACTGTATATATTTTTATCTAATGATCTATTTTATTTGAAATAAATTTCATATGTGCAATTTTTGACTATGGGTGTAATAATAATAATAATAATAATAATAGAGTTATGAATATAGACTTGAATGATATAATCTGTAATAAACTCCAGTTACCACGGTAACTAGATATTTCTGGAATGTTTTTTAGTTTCACTAAAAGTTCCAACTAGTGGTCTAGTTAACACATAACTAGTTTCGTAAAATTTTATAGCGAAGTCTATGTCCAAATTAGTAATTTTTGTATAAAAACATCTGTTTACAGCGGTTGTCATGGTAACTGCAAAATAGAACAATCAAATTCGGACGCAGAATAAGTTATATAGTGGGGGTAGGGGTTGGTCCCAAGTCATAACACCTTAACCTTAGGCTTCAAATTAACATTTTATAAATTTTAACATCTGTTTAGCCCGGTTGCCAAGGTAACTGGATTTTCTATTTAACCTCAATCGGCTCTGCTATGGACCTTATAGTTGTGTTGAGAAACCCCAAGTTTATATCTATTATAGTTTTCCTACAAATAGAGTTTTAAATATTGACTTGAAATACATAGACTTTTTTCTAAGTCCGTTGCCACGGAAACCAGATTTTTCCTGGATATGAGACCCAGCCCAAAAGATGCGCCTCGACGAGTAGTATATACATGCAAAATTTCAGGGTACTTTTAAAGGCTAGTTTTTTCACCTATCAAAAAAAACCAAATCTGCCTCACACAAGTAAAATAGCCCACTATGAATAGACCATCTCAGCTAAGGAAAATCTTTCTTAGCGAAAGTAGTTGATTTTCCTTAGCTTCGTGGACCCTGAAATTTTGCATGTATACGAGAAAGGCATTTCCTAAAGGAAATGCAACCACGAAGCTAAGGAAAATTAAAAAAACGGCCACACTTTGCTTCGTTGCTTAGCCTCGTTAAGTAGCAATTGTCAATAATTAACTTCTATTCCCATGGAAACTAGAGTTCTCTGGAACTGTTGCTTTAACCTTTGAAAAAAAATTCAGTACAGATTGTGGTTCAGATAACACATATACCAAGTTTCAGAAAATATTGTAGTTTAGGTCCAAATTACCGATTTTCTATCAAAATGCATCTGTTTGCAGTGGTTGTCATGGAAACTGAAAAATAGAACAATGTAATTCGGATGCAGAATAAGTCATATAGTGGGGGTAGGTGTTGGTCCCAAGTCATAATACTATTACGAGATAGGCATTTCCTAAAGGAAATGCAACCACGAAGCTAAGGAAAATTAAACAAACGGCCACACTTTGGTTCGTTGCTTATAGCCTAGTTTAGTAGCAATTGCCAATAATTTACTTCTATTCCCATGGAAACTAGAGTTCTCTGGAACTGTGGGTTTTACCTTTGAAAAAAGATTCAGTCCAGATTGTGGTTCAGATTATAACACATATACCGAGTTTCAGAAAATATTGTAGTTTATGTCCAAATTACCGATTTTCTATCAAAATGCATCTGTTTGCAGTGGTTGTCATGGAAACTGAAAAATATAATAATGTAATTCGGATGCAGAATAAGTCATATAGTGGGGGTAGGTCTTGGTCCCAAGTCATAATACTATTAACTTGTGCTTCAAATTATCATTTTATAAATAGTAACATCTGTTTAGTCTTGTTGCTATGGTAACTGTACTTTCTAATTAACCTCAAACGGCTTGGATGGATATGGAAATTATAGATGAGTTACAAAACCCCAAGTTTATATATATTACAGTTTTGCTAGAAATAGAGTTATCAATATAGACTTGAATGATATAGAGTTTAATAAACTACAGTTACCATGGTAACTAAATTTCTGGAATGATTTAAGTTTCACTAAAAGTTCCAACTAGTGGTGCAGATAACACATACCCAGTTTTGTAAAATTTTATCGCGAAGTCTATGTCCAAATGAATAATTTTTGTATAAAAACATCTGTTTTCGGCTGTTGTCATGGTAACTGAAAAATAGAACAATGTAATTCGGATGCAGAATAAGTTATATAGTGGGGGTAGGGGTTGGTCCCAAGTCATTACACCTTGCCCTTAGGCCTCAAATTAACATTTTATAAATTTTAACATCTGTTTATCTCGGTTGCCAAGGTAACTGGATTTTCTATTTAGCCTCAATCGGATCTGCTATGGACCTTATAGTTGTGTTGCAAAACCCCAAGTTTAAATCTATTATAGTTTTCCTACAAATAGAGTTATAAATATTGACTTGAAATACATAGACTTTTTTTGAAGTCCGTTGCCATGGAAACCAGATTTTTCCTGGATATGAGACCCGGCCCAAAAGATGCGCCTCGCCGAGTAGTATATACATGCAAAATTTCAGGGTACTTTTAAAGGCTAGTTTTTTCGCCTATCAAAAAACCCCAAATCTGCCTCACACAAGTAAAATAGCCCACTATGAATAGACCATCTCAGCTAAGGAAAATCTTTCTTAGCGAAAGTAGTTGATTTTCCTTAGCTTCGTGGAACTTGTGCTTCAAATTATCATTTTATAAATTTTAACATCTGTTTAGTCTTATTGCTATGGTAACTGGATTTTCTAATTAACCTCGAACGGCTTGGATATGGACCTTATATGAGTTGCAAAACCCCACGTTTATATATATTACAGTTCTGCTACAAATAGAGTTATGAATATAGACTTGAATAAACATCAGTTACCATGGTAACTATATATTTCTGGAATGTTTTCAGTTTCACTAAAAGTTCCAACTAATGGTACAGATAACACATTCCCAGTTTCGTAACATTTTATCGCGAAGTCTATGTCCAAATGAGTAATTTTTATATAAAAACATCTGTTTTCAGCGGTTGTCATGGTAACTGCAAAATAGAACAATGAAATTCGGACGCAGAATAAGTAATATAGTGGGGGTAGGGGTTGGTCCCAAGTCATAACACCTTAACCTTAGGCTTCAAATTAACATTTTATAAATTTTAACATCTGTTTAGCCCGGTTGCCAAGGTAACTGGATTTTCTATTTAACCTCAATCGGCTCTGCTATGGACCTTATAGTTGAGTTGAGAAACCCCAAGTTTATATCTATTATAGTTTTCCTACAAATAGAGTTATAAATATTGACTTTAAATACATAGACGTTTTTCTATGTTCGTTTCCATGGAAACCAGATTTTTCCTGGATATGAGACCCAGCCCAAAAGATGCGCCTCGACGAGTAGTATATACATGCAAAAATTCAGGGTACTTTTAAAGGCTAGTTTTTTCACCGGTCAAAAAACCCCAAATCTGCTCCATACAAGTAAAAGGGCCCACTATGAATAGACCATCTCAGCTAAGGAAAATCTTTCTTAGCGAAAGTAGTTGATTTTCCTTAGCTTCGTGGATCAATATAGATTTGAATGATATAGAGTTTAATAAACTACAGTTACCATGGTAACTAAATTTCTGGAATAATTTAAGTTTCACTAAAAGTTCCAACTAGTGGTCCAGATAACACATACCCAGTTTTGTAAAATTTTATCGTGAAGTCTATGTTCAAATGAATAAGTTTTGAATAAAAACATCTGTTTTCAGCGGTTGTCATGGTAACTGAAAAATAGAACAATGTAATTCGGATGCAGAATAAGTTATATAGTGAGGGTAGGGGTTGGTCCCAAGTCATAACACCTTGCCCTTAGGCCTCAAATCAACATTTTATAAGTTTTAACATCTGTTTATCCCGGTTGCCAAGGTAACTGGATTTTCTATTTAGCCTCAATCGGATCTGCTATGGACCTTATAGTTGTGTTGCGAAACCCCAAGTTTATATCTATTATAGTTTTCCTACAAATAGAGTTATAAATATTGACTTGAAATACATAGACTTTTTTGAAGTCCGTTGCCATGGAAACCAGATTTTTCCTGAATATGAGACCCATCCCACACGACGCGCCTTGATGAGTTGTATATACATGCAAAATTTCAGGGTACTTTTAAAGGCTAGTTTTTTCCGGAATAAAAAAACACCAAATCTGCCCCATACAAGTAAAATAGCCCACTATGAATAGACCATCTCAGCTAAGGAAAATCTTTCTTAGCGAAAGTAGTTGATTTTCCTTAGCTTCGTGGATCAAAATGCATCTGTTTGCAGTGGTTGTCATGGAAACTAAAAATTTGAATGATATAGAGTTTAATAAACTACAGTTACCATGGTAACTAAATTTCTGGAATAATTTAAGTTTCACTAAAAGTTCCAACTAATGGTCCAGATAACGAGAAAGGCATTTCCTAAAGGAAATGCAACCACGAAGCTAAGGAAAATTAAACAAACGGCCACACTTTGGTTCGTTGCTTAGCCTCGTTTAGTAGCAATTGTCAATAATTAACTTCTATTCCCATGGAAACTAGAGTTCTCTGGAACTGTTGCTTTAACCTTTGAAAAAAAATTCAGTACAAATTGTGGTTCAGATAACACATATATATACTGAGTTTCAGAAAATATTGTAGTTTATGTCCAAATTACCGATTTTCTATCAAAATGCATCTGTTTGCAGTGGTTGTCATGGAAACTGAAAAATAGAACAATGTAATTCGGATGCAGAATAAGTCATATAGTGGGGGTAGGGGTTAGTCCCAAGTCATAATACTATTAACTTGTGCTTCAAATTATCATGTTATAAATTTTAACATCTGTTTAGACTTGTTGCTATGGTAACTGTATTTTCTAATTAACCTCAAACGGCTTGGATATGGATCTTATAGATGAGTTGCAAAACCCCAAGTTTATATATATTACAGTTTTGCTACAAATAGAGTTATCAATATAGATTTGAATGATATAGAGTTTAATAAACTACAGTTACCATGGTAACTAAATTTCTGGAATAATTTAAGTTTCACTAAAAGTTCCAACTAGTGGTCCAGATAACACATTCCCAGTTTTGTAAAATTTTATCGTGAAGTCTATGTCCAAATGAATAAGTTTTGAATAAAAACATATGTTTTCAGCGGTTGTCATGGTAACTGAAAAATAGAACAATGTAATTCGGATGCAGAATAAGTTATATAGTGGGGGTAGGGGTTGGTCCCAAGTCATAACACCTTGCCCTTAGGCTTCAAATTAACATTTTATAAATTTTAACATCTGTTTATCCCGGTTGCCAAGGTAACTGGATTTTCTATTTAGCCTCAATCGGATCTGCTATGGACCTTATAGTTGTGTTGCGAAACCCCAAGTTTATATCTATTATAGTTTTCCTACAAATAGAGTTATAAATATTGACTTGAAATACATAGACTTTTTTTGAAGTCCGTTGCCATGGAAACCAGATTTTTCCTGGATATGAGACCCGGCCCAAAAGATGCGCCTCGTCGAGTAGTATATACATGCAAAATTTCAGGGTACTTTTAAAGGCTAGTTTTTTCGCCTATCAAAAAACCCCAAATCTGCCTCACACAAGTAAAATAGCCCACTATGAATAGACCATCTCAGCTAAGGAAAATCTTTCTTAGCGAAAGTAGTTGATTTTCCTTAGCTTCGTGGAACTAGAAAGGCATTTCCTAAAGGAAATGCAACCACGAAGCTAAGGAAAATTAAACACACTTTGACTCATCACTTCATTGCTTTACTGAGTTAAGAGGCATATGCCTTAAAAACTCATATTACAATGGCAACCGGAATTTTCTAGAACTGCTGAGGATTACATTAAGATCCGGTTTGTGGTTCCAGGTGACACATACTTCAATTCAGTTTCATTGAGTAGTTAATGTGTAAAACAAAGGATTTAATTGTTAAAACGTCTGTTTGTAGTGGTTGTCATGGAAACTGAAAAATGCGACAATTTAAATTGGATGCGTAATTAGTGATATAGTGGGGGTAGGGATTGGTCCCAAGTCGTAATACCTTAATGTTATGCTTCAAATAACCATTTTATAAATTTGAACATCAGTTTAGCATGGTTGCCCTGGTAACTGGATTTTCTAATTAACCTCAATCAGCTCGACTGTTGTCCTTATCATTGAGTTGAGAAACCCCAAGTTTATATCTATTGCGGTTATTCTATAAATAGAGAAAGAAAAAGTTACTTTGGCGCCGGCGCCACACGGAGATCGGTAAATCAGATTACAACCGTTGTTGTAAGGAACTGTCGGAGGCAATTCTCCGATCTGAATGTTTACGAGAATATAAAATTCTAAACAGTGGAAAGGCGAATGTTTTGTTTAATTACGTAAACTTAAAGTGCAAATCTAGACAGGGAATTTCACCTCTTTCATTAATGGTGCCACAATTGTAGATGATGCCGTCAAGGCTGATATTTTCGCTAAGGTTCTGTCAGACAATTTTAATATTGATAATAACGATTGCCCTACATTTACGCGGAGGGTCCCGCAATCTGTATATATTTCTAAAGTCGATTTTTCAGTTGATCGTGTTTTCTCAATTATTCGTAAATTAGGTTCTAAAACAAGTCGTACGCCTGACGGTTTTCCGTGCATTTTATTCAGTAATTTAGCGTCAGTTTTATCTTTACCGTTATCTGTTATTTTTAATATTTCTTTTAAATCACATGCCCTTCCTTCAATTTGGTCTACAGCTATTATTGTCCCGTTGTACAAAAAAGGAAACTCGAGTGACCCATATAACTACAGACCCGTTTCATTGACTTGTATTGCGTGTAAAATTATGGAGCAGTGTATTAAACAAGATTTGTGTGATTACTTATTTACTAACAAATTAATTAATAAGGCCCAACATGGCTTCTTAAAAAATAAGTCTACATGTACCCAGCTATTAGAATGTACAAAGGATTGGATTAAATTATTAGATAGAAAGTGCACTGTTGATGTAATCTACATAGACTTTGCGAAAGCCTTTGATTCTGTTGTGCACCAAAAACTTTTATGTAAACTTTCTTCTTACGGTATAGTAGGTGACTTATTTTATTGGTTAAAGGCTTTTCTCGCATATAGATCACAACGTATTTTAGTTGGTAGTAGTTTCTCTGATTATAGTCCAGTTACGTCGGGCACCATACAAGGTAGCGTACTAGGTCCAATTTTATTTGTGCTTTTTATTAACGATTTACCGGATATTTTTAATTTAGGGTTATCGTGTAAACTATTTGCTGACGACGTCAAAATATATGCGCCATCCAGCGACCACTTACTGATATCACAGTCTCTGTACAAAATCACAGAATGGTCTAATAAATGGCAGTTGAATATCGCTCCACACAAATGTATAGTGCTCTATTTAGGTTACAATAACCCTCAACAGCAATATTTTCTAGATAGTAAACTTGTTGAAGCAGAGGATGATTGTAAGGATCTGGGAGTTACGATTTCTTCTGATTTTAAATTTAATAAACATTGCCATGAGCGTGCTCTGAAATCAACTAAAGTAATCAATATGATTTTTAGATGTTTTCGTACTCGTAATATGGCAGCCCTAATTTGTGCTTATAAATCTTACGTGCGTCCCTTATTGGAATATTGTACAGTAATTTGGTCTCCTTTTACCAAAGGACATATAGATCTGATCGAACACGTACAGAGATATTTTACGCGCAGATTATTTTTTAGATGTAAATTAACCATGGTGCCTTATTTAGATAGACTTGAGTACTTAAACTTACAACCACTCGAAGTTAGACGTCATGTGTTTGATTTAAAACAGGTTTTCTCTATAATCACCGGTGCAGTGCAAATTAATTTTGATGATTTTTTTAGCTTTGCTTCACGAAGGGGTCTTAGAGGTCACCAATATAAATTGCAACACAATTTTTGCCGCCTACAAATTTGTCAGAAATATTTTTGTAATAGGATAGTTAGTATGTGGAACGACCTACCTTCTAATGCTGCATCAGCCCCAAACATTAATATTTTTAGTAATATTTTAGCACGGGATGTAGACCTTTTAAAATACTGCAGTTTTAACAGATTTTTATAATAATTGGATTATTTTTGGCATAACTCATGTTATTATATAATACTATTTATTGTTAATATATTTAAGTACGGGCAGTAGAAAAATATCTTTAACAATATTTTTTAGAAAAATATTTTTATCCGGGAAACGTTTAATTATTTAATACTTTTTAGTTACTTTTACATGTACTTATAACGTTTAGTATACAAATTAATTAACTTAAATAATGGAATGGCTAACCGTAAGTGCACGGGCCTGGTTAGTCTCCTCCCCCACTACTTACTGTATATATTTTTATCTAATGATCTATTTTATTTGAAATAAATTTCATATGTGCAATTTTTGACTATGGGTGTAATAATAATAATAATAATAATAATAGAGTTATGAATATAGACTTGAATGATATAATCTGTAATAAACTCCAGTTACCACGGTAACTAGATATTTCTGGAATGTTTTTTAGTTTCACTAAAAGTTCCAACTAGTGGTCTAGTTAACACATAACTAGTTTCGTAAAATTTTATAGCGAAGTCTATGTCCAAATTAGTAATTTTTGTATAAAAACATCTGTTTACAGCGGTTGTCATGGTAACTGCAAAATAGAACAATCAAATTCGGACGCAGAATAAGTTATATAGTGGGGGTAGGGGTTGGTCCCAAGTCATAACACCTTAACCTTAGGCTTCAAATTAACATTTTATAAATTTTAACATCTGTTTAGCCCGGTTGCCAAGGTAACTGGATTTTCTATTTAACCTCAATCGGCTCTGCCATGGACCTTATAGTTGAGTTGAGAAACCCCAAGTTTATATCTATTATAGTTTTTCTACAAATAGAGTTATAAAGATTGACTTGAAATACATAGACTTTTTTCTAAGTCCGTTGCCATGGAAACCAGATTTTTCCTGGATATGAGACCCATCCCACACGATGCGCCTCGACGAGTAGTATATACATGCAAAATTTCAGGGTACTTTTAAAGTCTAGTTTTTTCACCTATCAAAAAAACCCAAATCTGCCTCATACAAGTAAAATAGCCCACTATGAATAGACCATCTCAGCTAAGGAAAATCTTTCTTAGCGAAAGTAGTTGATTTTCCTTAGCTTCGTGGAACTTGTAGCTTAAATATATTGTTACTAAATTGTTAACATTGTTTAGTCATTATTGCTAGGTAAGGATTTGTAATTGAACCTACGAAGGTGTATATGGACCTTACAGATATCAACACTCCCAATTTGATTTATCTACATCATTTGCTAGAAATACAGAGTATTGAATTTGACTTGATGCATATAGCACTTTAATAAACTCTATTCCCATGGAAACTAGAGTTCTCTGGAACTGTTCTTGAGCTTTGACAAAAAGATTCGTCAGATTGTGGTTCAGATAACACATATCCGAGTTTCAGTAAAATTATTGGTAGTTTATGTCCAAATTACCGATTTTTGTATCAAAAGCATCTGTTTGCAGTGGTTGTCATGGAAACTGAAAAATAGAACAATGTAATTCGGATGCAGAATAAGTCATATAGTGGGGGTAGGGGTTGGTCCCAAGTCATAATACTATTAACTTGTGCTTCAAATTATCATTTTATAAATTTTAACATCTGTTTAGACTTGTTGCTATGGTAACTGTATTTTCTAATTAACCTCAAACGGCTTGGATATGGATCTTATAGATGAGTTGCAAAACCCCAAGTTTATATATATTACAGTTTTGCTACAAATAGAGTTATCAATATAGACTTGAATGATATAGAGTTTAATAAACTACAGTTACCATGGTAACTAAATTTCTGGAATGATTTAAGTTTCACTAAAAGTTCCAACTAGTGGTCCAGATAACACATACCCAGTTTTGTAAAATTTTATCGCGAAGTCTATGTCCAAATGAATAATTTTTGTATAAAAACATCTGTTTTCAGCGGTTGTCATGGTAACTGAAAAATAGAACAATGTAATTCGGATGCAGAATAAGTTATATAGTGGGGGTAGGGGTTGGTCCCAAGTCATAACACCTTAACCTTAGGCTTCAAATTAACATTTTATAAATTTTAACATCTGTTTAGCCCGGTTGCCAAGGTAACTGGATTTTCTATTTAACCTCAATCGGCTCTGCTATGGACCTTATAGTTGTGTTGAGAAACCCCAAGTTTATATCTATTATAGTTTTCCTACAAATAGAGTTATAAATATTGACTTGAAATACATAGACTTTTTTCTAAGTCCGTTGCCACGGAAACCAGATTTTTCCTGGATATGAGACCCAGCCCAAAAGATGCGCCTCGACGAGTAGTATATACATGCAAAATTTCAGGGTACTTTTAAAGGCTAGTTTTTTCACCTATCAAAAAAAACCAAATCTGCCTCACACAAGTAAAATAGCCCACTATGAATAGACCATCTCAGCTAAGGAAAATCTTTCTTAGCGAAAGTAGTTGATTTTCCTTAGCTTCGTGGATTTTGCAGTTACCTTGACAACCGCTGAAAACAGATGTTTTTATACGAAAATTATTCATTTGAATAATTTTCGTATAAAAACATCTGTTTTCAGCGGTTGTCAAGGTAACTGCAAAATCCACGAAGCTAAGGAAAATCAACTACTTTCTATGTACTAGAAAGGCATTTCCTAAAGGAAATGCAACCACGAAGCTAAGGAAAATTCAACACTCTTTGACTCATCACTTCATTGCTTTACAGAGTTAAGAGGCATATGCCTTTAAAACTCATTACCATGGCAACCGGAGTTTTCTAGAACTGCTGAGGATTACATTAAGATCCGGTTTGTGGTTCCAGGTGACACATACTTCAATTCAGTTTCATTGAGTAGTTAATGTGTAAAACAAAGGATTTAATTGTTAAAACGTCTGTTTGTAGTGGTTGTCATGGAAACTGAAAAATGCGACAAATTAAATTGGATGCGTAATTAGTGATATAGTGGGGGTAGGGATTGGTCCCAAGTCGTAATACCTTAATGTTATGCTTCAAATAACCATTTTATAAATTTGAACATCTGTTTAGCATGGTTGCCCTGGTAACTGGATTTTCTAATTAACCTGAATCAGCTCGACTATTGTCCTTATCATTGAGTTGAGAAACCCCAAGTTTATATCTATTGCGGTTATTCTATAAATAGAGTTATGAATATAGACTTGAATGATATAATCAGTAATAAACTCCAGTTACCACGGTAACTAGATATTTCTGGAATGTTTTTTAGTTTCACTAAAAGTTCCAACTAGTGGTCTAGTTAACACATAACTAGTTTCGTAACATTTTATAGCGAAGTCTATGTCCAAATTAGTAATTTTTGTATAAAAACATCTGTTTACAGCGGTTGTCATGGTAACTGCAAAATAGAACAATCAAATTCGGACGCAGAATAAGTTATATAGTGGGGGTAGGGGTTGGTCCCAAGTCATAACACCTTAACCTTAGGCTTCAAATTAACATTTTATAAATTTTAACATCTGTTTAGCCCGGTTGCCAAGGTAACTGAATTTTCTATTTAACCTCAATCGGCTCTGCCATGGACCTTATAGTTGAGTTGAGAAACCCCAAGTTTATATCTATTATAGTTTTTCTACAAATAGAGTTATAAAGATTGACTTGAAATACATAGACTTTTTTCTAAGTCCGTTGCCATGGAAACCAGATTTTTCCTGGATATGAGACCCATCCCACACGATGCGCCTCGACGAGTAGTATATACATGCAAACTTTCAGGGTACTTTTAAAGGCTAGTTTTTTCACCTATCAAAAAACCCCAAATCTGCCTCATACAAGTAAAATAGCCCACTATGAATAGACCATCTCAGCTAAGGAAAATCTTTCTTAGCGAAAGTAGTTGATTTTCCTTAGCTTCGTGGACATAGACTTCACGATAAAATTTTACGAAACTGGTTATGTGTTAACTAGACCACTAGTTGGAACTTTTAGTGAAACTAAAAAACATTCCAGAAATATCTAGTTACCGTGGTAACTGGAGTTTATTACAGATTATACGAGAAAGGCATTTCCTAAAGGAAATGCAACCACGAAGCTAAGGAAAATTAAACAAACGGCCACACTTTGGTTCGTTGCTTATAGCCTAGTTTAGTAGCAATTGCCAATAATTTACGTCTATTCCCATGGAAACTAGAGTTCTCTGGAACTGTGGGTTTTACCTTTGAAAAAAGATTCAGTCCAGATTGTGGTTCAGATTATAACACATATACCGAGTTTCAGAAAATATTGTAGTTTATGTCCAAATTACCGATTTTCTATCAAAATGCATCTGTTTGCAGTGGTTGTCATGGAAACTGAAAAATATAATAATGTAATTCGGATGCAGAATAAGTCATATAGTGGGGGTAGGTCTTGGTCCCAAGTCATAATACTATTAACTTGTGCTTCAAATTATCATTTTATAAATAGTAACATCTGTTTAGTCTTGTTGCTATGGTAACTGTACTTTCTAATTAACCTCAAACGGCTTGGATGGATATGGAAATTATAGATGAGTTACAAAACCCCAAGTTTATATATATTACAGTTTTGCTAGAAATAGAGTTATCAATATAGACTTGAATGATATAGAGTTTAATAAACTACAGTTACCATGGTAACTAAATTTCTGGAATGATTTAAGTTTCACTAAAAGTTCCAACTAGTGGTGCAGATAACACATACCCAGTTTTGTAAAATTTTATCGCGAAGTCTATGTCCAAATGAATAATTTTTGTATAAAAACATCTGTTTTCGGCTGTTGTCATGGTAACTGAAAAATAGAACAATGTAATTCGGATGCAGAATAAGTTATATAGTGGGGGTAGGGGTTGGTCTCAAGTCATAACACCTTGCCCTTAGGCCTCAAATTATCATTTTATAAATTTTAACATCTGTTTATCCCGGTTGCCAACGTAACTGGATTTTCTATTTAGCCTCAATCGGATCTGCTATGGACCTTATAGTTGTGTTGCAAAACCCCAAGTTTAAATCTATTATAGTTTTCCTACAAATAGAGTTATAAATATTGACTTGAAATACATAGACTTTTTTTGAAGTCCGTTGCCATGGAAACCAGATTTTTCCTGGATATGAGACCCGGCCCAAAAGATGCGCCTCGCCGAGTAGTATATACATGCAAAATTTCAGGGTACTTTTAAAGGCTAGTTTTTTCGCCTATCAAAAAACCCCAAATCTGCCTCACACAAGTAAAATAGCCCACTATGAATAGACCATCTCAGCTAAGGAAAATCTTTCTTAGCGAAAGTAGTTGATTTTCCTTAGCTTCGTGGATCATTCAAGTCTACGAGAAAGGCATTTCCTAAAGGAAATGCAACCACGAAGCTAAGGAAAAGTAAACAAACGGCCACACTTTGGTTCGTTGCTTGCTTAGCCTCGTTTAGTAGCAATTGTCAATAATTAACTTCTATTCCCATGGAAACTAGAGTTCGATGGAACTGTTGCTTTAACCTTTGAAAAAAAATTCAGTACAGATTGTGGTTCAGATAACACATGTACTGAGTTTCAGAAAATATTGTAGTTTATGTCCAAATTACCGATTTTCTATCAAAATGCATCTGTTTGCAGTGGTTGTCATGGAAACTTAAAAATAGAACAATGTAATTTGGATGCAGAATAAGTCATATAGTGGGGGTAGGGGTTAGTCCCAAGTCATAATACTATTACGAGAAAGGCATTTCCTAAAGGAAATGCAACCACGAAGCTAAGGAAAATTAAACAAACGGCCACACTTTGGTTCGTTGCTTAGCCTCGTTTAGTAGCAATTGTCAATAATTAACTTCTATTCCCATGGAAACTAGAGTTCTCTGGAACTGTTGCTTTAACCTTTGAAAAAAAATTCAGTACAAATTGTGGTTCAGATAACACATATATATACTGAGTTTCAGAAAATATTGTAGTTTATGTCCAAATTACCGATTTTCTATCAAAATGCATCTGTTTGCAGTGGTTGTCATGGAAACTGAAAAATAGAACAATGTAATTCGGATGCAGAATAAGTCATATAGTGGGGGTAGGGGTTAGTCCCAAGTCATAATACTATTAACTTGTGCTTCAAATTATCATGTTATAAATTTTAACATCTGTTTAGACTTGTTGCTATGGTAACTGTATTTTCTAATTAACCTCAAACGGCTTGGATATGGATCTTATAGATGAGTTGCAAAACCCCAAGTTTATATATATTACAGTTTTGCTACAAATAGAGTTATCAATATAGATTTGAATGATATAGAGTTTAATAAACTACAGTTACCATGGTAACTAAATTTCTGGAATAATTTAAGTTTCACTAAAAGTTCCAACTAGTGGTCCAGATAACACATTCCCAGTTTTGTAAAATTTTATCGTGAAGTCTATGTCCAAATGAATAAGTTTTGAATAAAAACATATGTTTTCAGCGGTTGTCATGGTAACTGAAAAATAGAACAATGTAATTCGGATGCAGAATAAGTTATATAGTGGGGGTAGGGGTTGGTCCCAAGTCATAACACCTTGCCCTTAGGCTTCAAATTAACATTTTATAAATTTTAACATCTGTTTATCCCGGTTGCCAAGGTAACTGGATTTTCTATTTAGCCTCAATCGGATCTGCTATGGACCTTATAGTTGTGTTGCGAAACCCCAAGTTTATATCTATTATAGTTTTCCTACAAATAGAGTTATAAATATTGACTTGAAATACATAGACTTTTTTTGAAGTCCGTTGCCATGGAAACCAGATTTTTCCTGGATATGAGACCCGGCCCAAAAGATGCGCCTCGTCGAGTAGTATATACATGCAAAATTTCAGGGTACTTTTAAAGGCTAGTTTTTTCGCCTATCAAAAAACCCCAAATCTGCCTCACACAAGTAAAATAGCCCACTATGAATAGACCATCTCAGCTAAGGAAAATCTTTCTTAGCGAAAGTAGTTGATTTTCCTTAGCTTCGTGGAACTAGAAAGGCATTTCCTAAAGGAAATGCAACCACGAAGCTAAGGAAAATTAAACACACTTTGACTCATCACTTCATTGCTTTACTGAGTTAAGAGGCATATGCCTTAAAAACTCATATTACAATGGCAACCGGAATTTTCTAGAACTGCTGAGGATTACATTAAGATCCGGTTTGTGGTTCCAGGTGACACATACTTCAATTCAGTTTCATTGAGTAGTTAATGTGTAAAACAAAGGATTTAATTGTTAAAACGTCTGTTTGTAGTGGTTGTCATGGAAACTGAAAAATGCGACAATTTAAATTGGATGCGTAATTAGTGATATAGTGGGGGTAGGGATTGGTCCCAAGTCGTAATACCTTAATGTTATGCTTCAAATAACCATTTTATAAATTTGAACATCAGTTTAGCATGGTTGCCCTGGTAACTGGATTTTCTAATTAACCTCAATCAGCTCGACTGTTGTCCTTATCATTGAGTTGAGAAACCCCAAGTTTATATCTATTGCGGTTATTCTACTAGAAAGGCATTTCCTAAAGGAAATGCAACCACGAAGCTAAGGAAAATTAAACAAACGGCCACAATTTGGTTCGTTGCTTAGCCTAGTTTAGTAGCATTTGCCAATAAATAACTTCTATTCCCATGGAAACTAGAGTTCTCTGGAACTGTTGGTTTTACCTTTGAAAAAAGATTCAGTCCAGATTGTTTTTCAGATAATACATCGAGTTTCAGAAAATATTGTAGTTTATGTCCAAATTACAGATTTTCTATCAAAATGCATCTGTTTGCAGTGGTTGTCATGGAAACTGAAAAATAGAACAATGTAATTCGGATGCAGAATAAGTCATATAGTGGGGGTAGGTGTTGGTCCCAAGTCATAATACTATTAAATTGTGCTTCAAATTATCATTTTATTAATTTTAACATCTGTTTACTCTTGTTGCTATGGTAAATGGATTTTCTAATTAACTTCGAACGGCTTGTATATGGACCTTATAGATGAGTTACAAAACCCCAAGTTTATATATATTACAGTTTTGCTAGAAATAGAGTTATCAATATAGACTTGAATGATATAGAGTTTAATAAACTACAGTTACCATGGTAACTAAATTTCTGGAATGATTTAAGTTTCACTAAAAGTTCCAACTAGTGGTGCAGATAACACATACCCAGTTTTGTAAAATTTTATCGCGAAGTCTATGTCCAAATGAATAATTTTTGTATAAAAACATCTGTTTTCGGCTGTTGTCATGGTAACTGAAAAATAGAACAATGTAATTCGGATGCAGAATAAGTTATATAGTGGGGGTAGGGGTTGGTCTCAAGTCATAACACCTTGCCCTTAGGCCTCAAATTATCATTTTATAAATTTTAACATCTGTTTATCCCGGTTGCCAAGGTAACTGGATTTTCTATTTAGCTTCAATCGGATCTGCTATGGACCTTATAGTTGTGTTGCGAATTCCCAAGTTTATATCTATTATAGTTTTCCTACAAATAGAGTTATAAATATTGACTTGAAATACATAGACTTTTTTTGAAGTCCGTTGCCATGGAAACCAGATTTTTCCTGGATATGAGACCCGGCCCAAAAGATGCGCCTCGCCGAGTAGTATATACATGCAAAATTTCAGGGTACTTTTAAAGGCTAGTTTTTTCGCCTATCAAAAAACCCCAAATCTGCCTCACACAAGTAAAATAGCCCACTATGAATAGACCATCTCAGCTAAGGAAAATCTTTCTTAGCGAAAGTAGTTGATTTTCCTTAGCTTCGTGGATGTCCAAATTACAGATTTTCTATCAAAATGCATCTGTTTGCAGTGGTTGTCATGGAAACTGAAAAATAGAACAATGTAATTCGGATGCAGAATAAGTCATATAGTGGGGGTAGGTGTTGGTCCCAAGTCATAATACTATTAAATTGTGCTTCAAATTATCATTTTATTAATTTTAACATCTGTTTACTCTTGTTGCTATGGTAAATAGATTTTCTAATTAACTTCGAACGGCTTGTATATGGATATGGACCTTATAGATGAGTTGCAAAACCCCAAGTTTATATATATTACAGTTTTTCTCCAAATAGAGTTATGATTATAGACTTGAATGATATATAACTTTAAAAAAACTACAGTTACCATGGTAACTAGATATTTCTGGAATGTTTTGAGTTTCACTAAAAGTTCCAACTAGTGGTCCAGATAACACATACCTAGTTTCGTAAAATTTTATCGTGAAGTCTATGTACAAATGAATAATTTTCGTATAAAAACATCTGTTTTCAGCGGTTGTCAAGGTAACTGCAAAATAGAACAATCAAATTCGGACGCAGAATAAGTTATATAGTGGGGGTAGGGATTGGTCCCAAGTCATCAAACCTTAACCTTAGGCTTCAAATTAACATTTTATAAATTTTAACATCTGTTTAGCCCGGTTGCCAGGGTAACTGGATTTTCTATTTAACCTCAATCGGCTCTGCTATGGACCTTATAGTTGTGTTGAGAAACCCCAAGTTTATATCTATTATAGTTTTCCTACAAATAGAGTTATAGATATTGACTTGAAATACATAGACTTTTTTCTAAGTCCGTTGCCATGGAAACCAGATTTTTCCTGGATATGAGACCCAGCCCAAAAGATGCGCCTCGACGAGTAGTATATACATGCAAAATTTCAGGGTACTTTTAAAGGCTAGTTTTTTCACCGATCAAAAAAAACCAAATCTGCCTCACACAAGTAAAATAGCCCACTATGAATAGACCATCTCAGCTAAGGAAAATCTTTCTTAGCGAAAGTAGTTGATTTTCCTTAGCTTCGTGGATAAATAGAGAAAGAAAAAGTTACTTTGGCGCCGGCGCCACACGGAGATCGGTAAATCAGATTACAACCGTTGTTGTAAGGAACTGTCGGAGGCAATTCTCCGATCTGAATGTTTACGAGAATATAAAATTCTAAACAGTGGAAAGGCGAATGTTTTGTTTAATTACGTAAACTTAAAGTGCAAATCTAGACAGGGAATTTCACCTCTTTCATTAATGGTGCCACAATTGTAGATGATGCCGTCAAGGCTGATATTTTCGCTAAGGTTCTGTCAGACAATTTTAATATTGATAATAACGATTGCCCTACATTTACGCGGAGGGTCCCGCAATCTGTATATATTTCTAAAGTCGATTTTTCAGTTGATCGTGTTTTCTCAATTATTCGTAAATTAGGTTCTAAAACAAGTCGTACGCCTGACGGTTTTCCGTGCATTTTATTCAGTAATTTAGCGTCAGTTTTATCTTTACCGTTATCTGTTATTTTTAATATTTCTTTTAAATCACATGCCCTTCCTTCAATTTGGTCTACAGCTATTATTGTCCCGTTGTACAAAAAAGGAAACTCGAGTGACCCATATAACTACAGACCCGTTTCATTGACTTGTATTGCGTGTAAAATTATGGAGCAGTGTATTAAACAAGATTTGTGTGATTACTTATTTACTAACAAATTAATTAATAAGGCCCAACATGGCTTCTTAAAAAATAAGTCTACATGTACCCAGCTATTAGAATGTACAAAGGATTGGATTAAATTATTAGATAGAAAGTGCACTGTTGATGTAATCTACATAGACTTTGCGAAAGCCTTTGATTCTGTTGTGCACCAAAAACTTTTATGTAAACTTTCTTCTTACGGTATAGTAGGTGACTTATTTTATTGGTTAAAGGCTTTTCTCGCATATAGATCACAACGTATTTTAGTTGGTAGTAGTTTCTCTGATTATAGTCCAGTTACGTCGGGCACCATACAAGGTAGCGTACTAGGTCCAATTTTATTTGTGCTTTTTATTAACGATTTACCGGATATTTTTAATTTAGGGTTATCGTGTAAACTATTTGCTGACGACGTCAAAATATATGCGCCATCCAGCGACCACTTACTGATATCACAGTCTCTGTACAAAATCACAGAATGGTCTAATAAATGGCAGTTGAATATCGCTCCACACAAATGTATAGTGCTCTATTTAGGTTACAATAACCCTCAACAGCAATATTTTCTAGATAGTAAACTTGTTGAAGCAGAGGATGATTGTAAGGATCTGGGAGTTACGATTTCTTCTGATTTTAAATTTAATAAACATTGCCATGAGCGTGCTCTGAAATCAACTAAAGTAATCAATATGATTTTTAGATGTTTTCGTACTCGTAATATGGCAGCCCTAATTTGTGCTTATAAATCTTACGTGCGTCCCTTATTGGAATATTGTACAGTAATTTGGTCTCCTTTTACCAAAGGACATATAGATCTGATCGAACACGTACAGAGATATTTTACGCGCAGATTATTTTTTAGATGTAAATTAACCATGGTGCCTTATTTAGATAGACTTGAGTACTTAAACTTACAACCACTCGAAGTTAGACGTCATGTGTTTGATTTAAAACAGGTTTTCTCTATAATCACCGGTGCAGTGCAAATTAATTTTGATGACTTTTTTAGCTTTGCTTCACGAAGGGGTCTTAGAGGTCACCAATATAAATTGCAACACAATTTTTGCCGCCTACAAATTTGTCAGAAATATTTTTGTAATAGGATAGTTAGTATGTGGAACGACCTACCTTCTAATGCTGCATCAGCCCCAAACATTAATATTTTTAGTAATATTTTAGCACGGGATGTAGACCTTTTAAAATACTGCAGTTTTAACAGATTTTTATAATAATTGGATTATTTTTGGCATAACTCATGTTATTATATAATACTATTTATTGTTAATATATTTAAGTACGGGCAGTAGAAAAATATCTTTAACAATATTTTTTAGAAAAATATTTTTATCCGGGAAACGTTTAATTATTTAATACTTTTTAGTTACTTTTACATGTACTTATAACGTTTAGTATACAAATTAATTAACTTAAATAATGGAATGGCTAACCGTAAGTGCACGGGCCTGGTTAGTCTCCTCCCCCACTACTTACTGTATATATTTTTATCTAATGATCTATTTTATTTGAAATAAATTTCATATGTGCAATTTTTGACTATGGGTGTAATAATAATAATAATAATAATAATAGAGTTATGAATATAGACTTGAATGATATAATCTGTAATAAACTCCAGTTACCACGGTAACTAGATATTTCTGGAATGTTTTTTAGTTTCACTAAAAGTTCCAACTAGTGGTCTAGTTAACACATAACTAGTTTCGTAAAATTTTATAGCGAAGTCTATGTCCAAATTAGTAATTTTTGTATAAAAACATCTGTTTACAGCGGTTGTCATGGTAACTGCAAAATAGAACAATCAAATTCGGACGCAGAATAAGTTATATAGTGGGGGTAGGGGTTGGTCCCAAGTCATAACACCTTAACCTTAGGCTTCAAATTAACATTTTATAAATTTTAACATCTGTTTAGCCCGGTTGCCAAGGTAACTGGATTTTCTATTTAACCTCAATCGGCTCTGCCATGGACCTTATAGTTGAGTTGAGAAACCCCAAGTTTATATCTATTATAGTTTTTCTACAAATAGAGTTATAAAGATTGACTTGAAATACATAGACTTTTTTCTAAGTCCGTTGCCATGGAAACCAGATTTTTCCTGGATATGAGACCCATCCCACACGATGCGCCTCGACGAGTAGTATATACATGCAAAATTTCAGGGTACTTTTAAAGTCTAGTTTTTTCACCTATCAAAAAACCCCAAATCTGCCTCATACAAGTAAAATAGCCCACTATGAATAGACCATCTCAGCTAAGGAAAATCTTTCTTAGCGAAAGTAGTTGATTTTCCTTAGCTTCGTGGATCTTGTGCTTCAAATTATCATTTTATAAATTTTAACATCTGTTTAGACTTGTTGCTATGGTAACTGTATTTTCTAATTAACCTCAAACGGCTTGGATATGGATCTTATAGATGAGTTGCAAAACCCCAAGTTTATATATATTACAGTTTTGCTACAAATAGAGTTATCAATATAGATTTGAATGATATAGAGTTTAATAAACTACAGTTACCATGGTAACTAAATTTCTGGAATAATTTAAGTTTCACTAAAAGTTCCAACCAGTGGTCCAGATAACACATACCCAGTTTTGTAAAATTTTATCGTGAAGTCTATGTCCAAATGAATAAGTTTTGAATAAAAACATCTGTTTCCAGCGGTTGTCATGGTAACTGAAAAATAGAACAATGTAATTCGGATGCAGAATAAGTTATATAGTGGGGGTAGGGGTTGGTCCCAAGTCATAACACCTTAACCTTAGGCTTCAAATTAACATTTTATAAATTTTAACATCTGTTTAGCCCGGTTGCCAGGGTAACTGGATTTTCTATTTAACCTCAATCGGCTCTGCTATGGACCTTATAGTTGTGTTGAGAAACCCCAAGTTTATATCTATTATAGTTTTCCTACAAATAGAGTTATAGATATTGACTTGAAATACATAGACTTTTTTCTAAGTCCGTTGCCATGGAAACCAGATTTTTCCTGGATATGAGACCCAGCCCAAAAGATGCGCCTCGACGAGTAGTATATACATGCAAAATTTCAGGGTACTTTTAAAGGCTAGTTTTTTCACCGATCAAAAAAAACCAAATCTGCCTCACACAAGTAAAATAGCCCACTATGAATAGACCATCTCAGCTAAGGAAAATCTTTCTTAGCGAAAGTAGTTGATTTTCCTTAGCTTCGTGGATATTCATAACTCTATTTATAGAATAACCGCAATAGATATAAACTTGGGGTTTCTCAACTCAATGATAAGGACAATAGTCGAGCTGATTGAGGTTAATTAGAAAATCCAGTTACCAGGGCAACCATGACAAACAGATGTTCAAATTTATAAAATGGTTACTAGAAAGGCATTTCCTAAAGGAAATGCAACCACGAAGCTAAGGAAAATTAAACACTCTTTGACTCATCAGTTCATTGATTTACCGAGTTAAAAGAACTCCCGGTATTGCCATGGTAACTGGACTTCTCTAGAACTGCTGAGTTTTACATTAAGATCTAGTTTGTGGTTCCAGTTGACACATCGACTTCAAGTAAGCTTCATTGAGTAGTTTATGTGCAAAATTAATTATTAATTTGTTAAAAAGTCTGTTTGCGGTGGTTGTCATGGTAACTGGCAAATAGAACAACGTAGATTGGATGCAGAATAAGTGATATTATGGTGGTAGGGGTTGGTCCCAAGTCATAATGCCTTTAACTTGTGTTTCTAATTATAATTTTTTAAATTATAACATCTGTTTAGCCTGGTTACCAAGGTAACTGGATTTTCTAATTATCCACCAGCGTCTCCTCTGAGGACCTTCCTTATAGTTGAGTTGGGAAACCCAATATTTATATCTAATACAGTTTTTCTACAAACAAGAGTTAAAAATATAGACTTGAATGATATTGACTTTAATAAGCTCCAGTTACCATGGTAACTAGATATTTCTGGAATGTTTTGAGTTTCACTAAAAGTTCCAACTAGTGGTCCAGATAACACATACCCAGTTTTGTAAAATTTGATCGTGAAGTCTATGTCCAAATGAATAATTTTTGTATAAAAACATCTGTTTTCAGCGGTTGTCATGGTAACTGCAAAATAGAATAATCAAATTCGGACGCAGAATAAGTTATATAGTGGGGGTAGGGATTGGTCCCAAGTCATCACACCTTAACCTTAGGCTTCAAATTAACATTTAAAAAATTTTAACATCTGTTTAGCCCGGTTGCCAAGGTAACTGGATTTTCTATTTAACCTCAATCGGCTCTGCTATGGACCTTATAGTTGTGTTGAGAAACCCCAAGTTTATATGTATTATAGTTTTCCTACAAATAGAGTTATAAATATTGACTTGATATACATAGACTTTTATCTAAGTCCGTTACCATGGAAACCAGATTTTTCCTGGATATGACACCCGGCCCAAAAGATGCGCCTCGACGAGTAGTATATACATGCAAAATTTCAGGGTACCTTTAAAGGCTAGTTTTTTCACCTATCAAAAAACCCCAAATCTGCCTCATACAAGTAAAATAGCCCACTATGAATAGACCATCTCAGCTAAGGAAAATCTTTCTTAGCGAAAGTAGTTGATTTTCCTTAGCTTCGTGGATCGTTCATATGCGTACCTCTGGCAAAAGAAGCAGGTTACAGTGGTGGTGTTTTCTAACCAAAACAATAAACTAATCTCCATTACTTAACGAGAAAGGCATTTCCTAAAGGAAATGCAACCACGAAGCTAAGGAAAATTAAACAAACGGCCACACTTTGGTTCGTTGCTTATAGCCTAGTTTAGTAGCAATTGCCAATAATTTACTTCTATTCCCATGGAAACTAGAGTTCTCTGGAACTGTGGGTTTTACCTTTGAAAAAAGATTCAGTCCAGATTGTGGTTCAGATTATAACACATATACCGAGTTTCAGAAAATATTGTAGTTTATGTCCAAATTACCGATTTTCTATCAAAATGCATCTGTTTGCAGTGGTTGTCATGGAAACTGAAAAATATAATAATGTAATTCGGATGCAGAATAAGTCATATAGTGGGGGTAGGTCTTGGTCCCAAGTCATAATACTATTAACTTGTGCTTCAAATTATCATTTTATAAATAGTAACATCTGTTTAGTCTTGTTGCTATGGTAACTGTACTTTCTAATTAACCTCAAACGGCTTGGATGGATATGGAAATTATAGATGAGTTACAAAACCCCAAGTTTATATATATTACAGTTTTGCTAGAAATAGAGTTATCAATATAGACTTGAATGATATAGAGTTTAATAAACTACAGTTACCATGGTAACTAAATTTCTGGAATGATTTAAGTTTCACTAAAAGTTCCAACTAGTGGTGCAGATAACACATACCCAGTTTTGTAAAATTTTATCGCGAAGTCTATGTCCAAATGAATAATTTTTGTATAAAAACATCTGTTTTCGGCTGTTGTCATGGTAACTGAAAAATAGAACAATGTAATTCGGATGCAGAATAAGTTATATAGTAGGGGTAGGGGTTGGTCTCAAGTCATAACACCTTGCCCTTAGGCCTCAAATTATCATTTTATAAATTTTAACATCTGTTTATCCCGGTTGCCAACGTAACTGGATTTTCTATTTAGCCTCAATCGGATCTGCTATGGACCTTATAGTTGTGTTGCGAAACCCCAAGTTTAAATCTATTATAGTTTTCCTACAAATAGAGTTATAAATATTGACTTGAAATACATAGACTTTTTTTGAAGTCCGTTGCCATGGAAACCAGATTTTTCCTGGATATGAGACCCGGCCCAAAAGATGCGCCTCGCCGAGTAGTATATACATGCAAAATTTCAGGGTACTTTTAAAGGCTAGTTTTTTCGCCTATCAAAAAACCCCAAATCTGCCTCACACAAGTAAAATAGCCCACTATGAATAGACCATCTCAGCTAAGGAAAATCTTTCTTAGCGAAAGTAGTTGATTTTCCTTAGCTTCGTGGATTTGAAGCATAACATTAAGGTATTACGACTTGTGACCAATCCCTACCCTCACTATATCACTAATTAAGCATCCAATTTAATTTACAATCAATTTACAATTTAATCCAATTTAATTTCCATGACAACCACTACAAACAGACGTTTTAACAATTAAATACTTTGTTTTACACATTAACTACTCAATGAAACTAAATTGAAGTATGTGTCACCTGGAACCACAAACCGGATCTTAATGTAATCCTCAGCAGTTCTAGAAAATTCCGGTTGCCATTGTAATATGAGTTTTTAAGGCATATGCCTCTTAACTCTGTAAAGCAATGAAGTGATGAGTCAAATAGTGTTTAATTTTCCTTAGCTTCGTGGTTGCATTTCCTTTAGGAAATGCCTTTCTAGTATTACCTTAAAATGTATATATAAATAATTTGTCTCCCGCTTGTTTATAACACATTTTTAATGCTAAATATACAAAATTTAGTTAATGCATGGCGAATATGGAGACTATGCATTTTATATTATTAATTGTTTGATTATAATACAATATGAAATTAAGAAAAGTTTGCGCATTAATCTTTAGTGCAGTTGCAAAATTCTGTGAAATCGGGTTGGTTTTTTCTGGATTTTACATGGGATTTTGGATGAACTGAACAGGTACACCGAATTAATTGCAAAATGCATTCCGGAGCTGGTGGTATGCCCTCAGGGATTGCAATCGGGGAAAGTTGATTGTTAGCTATTCTCCACCCATATTTTCTGGGATCTACACTAGGTGGTCTAACTGTGTTCTGCATTGTGTTCTTCCACACCATTACTTTCAAATGGGCCCTTTTCACGTTCTCTGACAAGGAGTCAGTGGTTGGTGGTATTGTTTGCAGCTTTGCACAGCTGGTAATTGTTTTTTCTGTGCACACTTTTGTCGTGACTGGGTCATGTTGTCTGAGTCATATCCACAGCAGTCACGCCAGTCAGTTATAAAGTTAGTACATTCCATTAAGACTGTAGATTGCGGTGCTTCCATATCTCCCAAACAAGTAAGAGTGAGTCCTTTATCCAAAGCCTTGATGTCTTTCGCTTTGCCAATCCCAAACATACTTGCAACCATGTCACACTCAGGTAATGCATGGCCTCCAAAAAGATTTCCTATGATACCGCGATGCATTTACTGTTTCTCCCACATCTATTACTGCGGTACGGTTTTTAATGGGGACTTTACGAAAATTGAATTGGTTACACCTGTAATTTCCCTCAGATAAAAATGTAATAATAGAAGAAATACAGAATATTTATCTACGAAAAGGCGCATAGCGCGCATGTTCTGTGGAAACTTTTTCCCAGATAACGTCTTCGAAACACCGCCAAAATACACAGGATACACTTCAGAGAGGCCGGTTTACAACCTTTAAACTTCCTATGGATCCAATGAAACTCATTAATGTATGCATCCCCCCTAATGTAAGTCCTCCGTCCTGAACAGGAAAATACCAAATTACATAGTGACATCTTTGAGGATCTCATGGTCAATACATTTAGCTCGATGTTGACCAATAGCAGACCCCGCCAAAACTTTTAATGGCAAGGCATTAAACCGGGTTTGAAATACCAGTATAACTCTTGATATCTATGTCATAATCTAGTTATTTTGACATTTCCTTTTTGGTCAATCTCAGTATAGAATGATCCGCTTCATCCACATGTGATAAGGTAGGTTCAATATTCCTGTTTGGTTGGGTTATTAGCATAGCTAGTGAATGCGTGGAGGATTTCTTACAATTCATGGAACTTAAATTCGTTTATACAGTAGTTTGCTTGGTATTACCTAGGTAGACTCCGAGGGCAACCTGTAAGGGAGTCGGATGACTCTAGTCCTGACCCGTTAACTAGTACCGGCCCGTTGACTTTTAAATATGATCAATTTTTGAGATTTTACTAGCTATTTCTTTTACCAGATACAATAGTTACTGTTTTTTCCAGTTGGCCCCCATAATATCTTATGAATGTTCGAACTAGTCATTTTATAATTTTTTACAGTAATTGCTAGGCTTCCTAATTCGATTAGCTATCATCAACTGTTATATTTCTAAAGAACTAAGCAAACATACAGTACCATTTTAATTATTAAAAAAACATTAAAAAAAACATTAAAAAAACATACGTCGATGACAATTAAACGAACAATTCGACTCACCGTATAAGAAACTACAACTATATCCATTTTCTAGAACAAGTCCCATTTAAATACAGATACCTGGAAACTCACTAGCTATTCCATGAAGAAAACACTAAATGTGAGTAATCATAGGCCTAACTAATGATCAATAACTAATAATCATAACTAATGATCATCATTAGTTATGAATTCCAAACCCAATTCTCCATATCGAAATGGTCACCCAAGAAAAAGTACTGTAGTACCCAACCCAAAATTTGGTATATTATAAATATTATTATATCGTACGTTGGAACACCGGAACATACTATACTGTACAGTAGAATCCACTCTAATCTACTTTGCTAAGGTACTTATGCACTTTATCTGTACTATCCCTTACGGTATCGATTTATGAATACGGGTACAATAAAATAAGATGCACAGTACAGTAGAAAGGAGCTAAACTGGAAATAACAAATATAGTTACCGTAGAAACATCAGCTGAATATTATAATCGCTGAAATTTGTTTTCTTTAATAATTATGTTAACACTCAAACATGTCAGGTTAGGAAATAAATATCAGCCCAATTTAGATTCTTAACCTTGTCTAAAGTTACAGAAAGGCCACGCTAATAAAATAAACATAATTTAACTAACTTTGGTGCATATTTTGTAACTAATTGTATAATTAAAGGCGTTTGAAATCGAAACACTAAACTTGAATGCCGTCTCCATAGCAACAGGATCTAAACATCAGACAAAAATGATTGTCATTATTTCGTAAATGAACTATATTGACTTTGTAGAAGATTTCAATCCATTATGACATGCTGTTTGCAGTTGCTATGCTTTAAATGAGAATTACGTGGTCCTTAGCAACTAGGTGGTTATTTCAAAATGCCCAAAGTCAAAAATTTTAAAATCGCCATTTCCTCAATAAGTGGGACCTATAGAACTCAAAACATCAAAAAAATTGAATCCGTCCAAAAATTTTCGGTATACCATTGTGGCTGCCGGACTAGTTCAAATACAGACATTTTAGCATTATTTTCAAGTTATCTATCCAATAGAAATTACTTCTTTATTGCTTTTTTTATAATAATATTAATGCGAGAAGTTTAACAGTACTAATTATTAGTATTAATTATTAAAGTATTAATTAGACATATTATTTTATGGTTATGTGGTATTTCGAAAATATATTTATCTATGCATAATATAGCTATCAATACTTAATACGCTATTAATATATTATTGATTGAACCCAAAAACAATTGCAGGGATGGTATCCAATAGAAAAGAAGAACATACTGTATATTTATGCTCGACCTCAAACTTTTTCCCGATAGCAGCGATCGATTTATTTACGCCGGCTCCGAGGGCCTTGTACTGTGCGACCCAAAGAATCTTGGAATCGTTGCGCATTATAAAGACGAGGACAGGAGAGCAATATGTCGGTGTGCGATATCTTCTGACTCAAAGAGAGTCGCAGGTGCTGTCAGTAGTGAGCACGGCGGGGGAGTAAATGTGTGGGACGCGGAGAGTCTGGAGCTGTTGTTACACATCACACATAACAAACTCCGTCTCCATGGATCCAAGACAAGAGAAACAGGTAGAATCGCCATCTCATTCTCCCCATTGGATCCCAACATGTTCGCGAGTTGTTGTCTTGATGGAACACTTTCTCTAATCCAGATCAGAACTATAAAAGGTAATTCATTCACCCATCAAACTTGGGCTGGTTATAGTGACTGGGTCAGTAGTATCGCATTCAATAACACCACCGGATTGACTAGCTGTTCTGATGATGGGACCGTGAAACTCTGGGACCTCAAAGGGAATCTAATCAAGGTTCTAATGGAAGGGGAGAGGGAAGTCTATTCGCTCACGTTTAATACAGATTGTACTAAACTGTTAATAGGGGGCCTTGGTTTCACTAAATGTATTTCCTTTATAACTGATGAGGAATTATGGGAACATAGTGAAGAAGGCTGGGTAGTTAAATTGGAATATCATGGTGGGATGGTGGCTGTGCTGAGCTGGTTCACAGATGATTCATCTACTATAACAATACTAGATGGAAAGAAAGGGAGAGTAATAAATCAGTTTGGGGGTCAACCAGGTAGGGAGGGAAACCCATTCAGTTCTATAAACTTCCACACAAAAGGAAGTTGTTACCTATTAGTTGGTTACTGGAATGGAACTATTATTAAAATTAATATAAACGAAAATAATCAGCTAGAACATGTTAATGTAGAAGAAGTTAATGGGAAAATTAAAGGAGCAAAAAAATGGGAAGAAATAGGTAAATACATTGGGAAGGTGGGCCCGTTATGTGAAGAGATTCATCAAATAGTTAGGG
>JAUCBJ010008396.1:0-106976 GCA_032718475.1 Nemertoderma westbladi | reverse complement strand
TACTATACACAACAAAAACTTACTATACACAACACAAACTTACTATACACAACACAAACTTACTATACATAATACAACACAAACTTACTATACACAACACAAACTTACTATACATAATACAACACAAACTTACTATACATAATACAAACTTACTATACACAACACAAACTTACTATACACAACACAAACTTACTACATAATACAACACAAACTTACTATACACAACACAAACTTACTATACACAACAGAAACTTACTATACACAACAGAAACTTACTATACATAATACAACACAAACTTACTATGCACGATACAAACTTACTATACACAACACAAACTTACTATACACAACAGAAACTTACTATACATAATACAACACAAACTTACTATGAACGATACAAACTTACTATACACAAGACAAACTTACTATACACAACACAAACTTACTATATATAATACAACACAAACTTACTATACACAACACAAACTTACTATACATAATACAAACTTACTATACACAACACAAACTTACTATACACAACACAAAATTACTATACACAACACAAACTTACTATACATAATACAAACTTACTATGCACAAACTTACTATACACAAACTCACTATACACAAGACAAACTTACTATCAACACAAACTTACTATACACAACACAAACTTACTATACACAACACAAACTTACTATACATAATACAAACTTACTATCCACAACAGAAACTTACTATACATAATACAACACAAACTTACTATGCACGATACAAACTTACTATACACAACACAAACTTACTATACACAACAGAAACTTACTATACATAATACAACACAAACTTACTATACACAAGACAAACTTACTATACACAACACAAACTTACTATACACAACACAAAATTACTATACACAACACAAACTTACTATACATAATACAAACTTACTATGCACAAACTTACTATACACAAACTCACTATACACAAGACAAACTTACTATCAACACAAACTTACTATACACAACACAAACTTACTATACACAACACAAACTTACTATACACAACACAAACTTACTATACACAACACAAACTTACTATACATAATACAAACTTACTATACACAACACAAACTTACTATACACAACACAAACTTACTATACACAACACAAACTTACTATACATAATACAACACAAACTTACTATACACAACACAAACTTACTATACATAATACAACACAAACTTACTATACATAATACAAACTTACTATACACAACACAAACTTACTATACATAATACAAACTTACTATCAACACAAACTTACTATACACAACACAAACTTACTATACATAATACAACACAAACTTACTATACACAACACAAACTTACTATACACAACACAAACTTACTATACATAATACAAACTTACTATACACAACAAAAACTTACTATACACAACACAAACTTACTATACACAACACAAACTTACTATACATAATACAACACAAACTTACTATACACAACACAAACTTACTATACATAATACAACACAAACTTACTATACATAATACAAACTTACTATACACAACACAAACTTACTATACACAACACAAACTTACTACATAATACAACACAAACTTACTATACACAACACAAACTTACTATACACAACACAAACTTACTATACATAATACAACACAAACTTGCTATACACAACACAAACTTACTATACACAACACAAACTTACTATACATAATACAACACAAACTTACTATACACAACACAAACTTAATATACATAATACAAACTTACTATACACAACACAAACTTACTATACACAACACAAACTTACTATACACAACAGAAACTTACTATACATAATACAACACAAACTTACTATGCACGATACAAACTTACTATACACAACACAAACTTACTATACACAACAGAAACTTACTATACACAACACAAACTTACTATACACAACACAAACTTTCTATACACAACAGAAACTTACTATACACAACACAAACTTACTATACACAACACAAACTTACTATACACAACAGAAACTTACTATACACAACAGAAACTTACTATACATAATACAACACAAACTTACTATGCACGATACAAACTTACTATACACAACACAAACTTACTATACACAACAGAAACTTACTATACATAATACAACACAAACTTACTATGAACGATACAAACTTACTATACACAAGACAAACTTACTATACACAACACAAACTTACTATATATAATACAACACAAACTTACTATACACAACACAAACTTACTATACATAATACAAACTTACTATACACAACACAAACTTACTATACACAACACAAAATTACTATACACAACACAAACTTACTATACATAATACAAACTTACTATGCACAAACTTACTATACACAAACTCACTATACACAAGACAAACTTACTATCAACACAAACTTACTATACACAACACAAACTTACTATACACAACACAAACTTACTATACATAATACAAACTTACTATCCACGATACAAACTTACTATACACAACACAAACTTACTATACACAACACAAACTTACTATATACAACACAAACTTACTATACACAACACAAACTTACTATACACAACACAAACTTACTATACACAACACAAACTTACTATACACAACACAAACTTACTATACACAACACAAACTTACTATACACAACAAAAACTTACTCTACACAACACAAACTTACTATACACAACACAAACTTACTATACACAACACAAACTTACTACATAATACAACACAAACTTACTATACACAACACAAACTTACTATACACAACAGAAACTTACTATACACAACAGAAACTTACTATACATAATACAACACAAACTTACTATGCACGATACAAACTTACTATACACAACACAAACTTACTATACACAACAGAAACTTACTATACATAATACAACACAAACTTACTATGAACGATACAAACTTACTATACACAAGACAAACTTACTATACACAACACAAACTTACTATATATAATACAACACAAACTTACTATACACAACACAAACTTACTATACATAATACAAACTTACTATACACAACACAAACTTACTATACACAACACAAAATTACTATACACAACACAAACTTACTATACATAATACAAACTTACTATGCACAAACTTACTATACACAAACTCACTATACACAAGACAAACTTACTATCAACACAAACTTACTATACACAACACAAACTTACTATACACAACACAAACTTACTATACATAATACAAACTTACTATCCACAACAGAAACTTACTATACATAATACAACACAAACTTACTATGCACGATACAAACTTACTATACACAACACAAACTTACTATACACAACAGAAACTTACTATACATAATACAACACAAACTTACTATACACAAGACAAACTTACTATACACAACACAAACTTACTATACACAACACAAAATTACTATACACAACACAAACTTACTATACATAATACAAACTTACTATGCACAAACTTACTATACACAAACTCACTATACACAAGACAAACTTACTATCAACACAAACTTACTATACACAACACAAACTTACTATACACAACACAAACTTACTATACACAACACAAACTTACTATACACAACACAAACTTACTATACATAATACAAACTTACTATACACAACACAAACTTACTATACACAACACAAACTTACTATACACAACACAAACTTACTATACATAATACAACACAAACTTACTATACACAACACAAACTTACTATACATAATACAACACAAACTTACTATACATAATACAAACTTACTATACACAACACAAACTTACTATACATAATACAAACTTACTATCAACACAAACTTACTATACACAACACAAACTTACTATACATAATACAACACAAACTTACTATACACAACACAAACTTACTATACACAACACAAACTTACTATACATAATACAAACTTACTATACACAACAAAAACTTACTATACACAACACAAACTTACTATACACAACACAAACTTACTATACATAATACAACACAAACTTACTATACACAACACAAACTTACTATACATAATACAACACAAACTTACTATACATAATACAAACTTACTATACACAACACAAACTTACTATACACAACACAAACTTACTACATAATACAACACAAACTTACTATACACAACACAAACTTACTATACACAACACAAACTTACTATACATAATACAACACAAACTTGCTATACACAACACAAACTTACTATACACAACACAAACTTACTATACATAATACAACACAAACTTACTATACACAACACAAACTTAATATACATAATACAAACTTACTATACACAACACAAACTTACTATACACAACACAAACTTACTATACACAACAGAAACTTACTATACATAATACAACACAAACTTACTATGCACGATACAAACTTACTATACACAACACAAACTTACTATACACAACAGAAACTTACTATACACAACACAAACTTACTATACACAACACAAACTTTCTATACACAACAGAAACTTACTATACACAACACAAACTTACTATACACAACACAAACTTACTATACACAACAGAAACTTACTATACACAACAGAAACTTACTATACATAATACAACACAAACTTACTATGCACGATACAAACTTACTATACACAACACAAACTTACTATACACAACAGAAACTTACTATACATAATACAACACAAACTTACTATGAACGATACAAACTTACTATACACAAGACAAACTTACTATACACAACACAAACTTACTATATATAATACAACACAAACTTACTATACACAACACAAACTTACTATACATAATACAAACTTACTATACACAACACAAACTTACTATACACAACACAAAATTACTATACACAACACAAACTTACTATACATAATACAAACTTACTATGCACAAACTTACTATACACAAACTCACTATACACAAGACAAACTTACTATCAACACAAACTTACTATACACAACACAAACTTACTATACACAACACAAACTTACTATACATAATACAAACTTACTATCCACGATACAAACTTACTATACACAACACAAACTTACTATACACAACACAAACTTACTATATACAACACAAACTTACTATACACAACACAAACTTACTATACACAACACAAACTTACTATACACAACACAAACTTACTATACACAACACAAACTTACTATACACAACACAAACTTACTATACACAACAAAAACTTACTCTACACAACACAAACTTACTATACACAACACAAACTTACTATACAGAACACAAACTTACTATACACAACACAAACTTACTATACATAATACAAACTTACTATACACAAGACAAACGTACTATACACAACACAAACTTACTATATATAATACAACACAAACTTACTATACACAACACAAACTTACTATACACAACACAAACTTACTATACAGAACACAAACTTACTATACACAACACAAACTTACTATACATAATACAAACTTACTATACACAAGACAAACTTACTATACACAACACAAACTTACTATATATAATACAACACAAACTTACTATACACAACACAAACTTACTATACATAATACAAACTTACTATACACAACACAAACGTACTATACACAACACAAACTTACTATACACAACACAAACTTACTATACATAATACAAACTACTATACACAACACAAACTTACTATACACAACACAAACTTACTATACACAACAGAAACTTACTATACATAATACAACACAAACTTACTATGCACGATACAAACTTACTATACACAAGACAAACTTACTATACACAACACAAACTTACTATAAATAATACAACACAAACTTACTATACACAACACAAACTTACTATACATAATACAAACTTACTATACACAACACAAACTTATTATACACAACACAAACTTACTATACACAACACAAACTTACTATACATAATACAAACTTACTATGCACAAACTTACTATACACAAACTCACTATACTCAACACAAACTTACTATCAACACAGACTTACTATACACAACACAAACTTACTATACACAACACAAACTTACTATACATAATACAAACTTACTATCCACGATACAAAAACTATACACAACACAAACTTACTATACACAACACAAACTTACTATATACAACACAAACTTACTATACACAACACAAACTTACTATACACAACTCAAACTTACTATACACAACACAAACTTACTATACACAACACAAACTTACTATACAAAACACAAACTTACTATACACAACACAAACTTATTCTACACAACACAAACTTACTATACACATCACAAACTTACTATACATAACACAAACCTACTATACACAACACAAACTTACTATACACAACACAAACTTACTATACACAACACAAACTTACTATACACAACACAAACTTACTATACACAACACAAACTTACTATACACAACACAAACTTACTATACACAACACAAACTTACTATACACAACACAAACTTACTATACACAACACAAACTTACTATACACAACACAAACTTACTATACACAACACAAACTTACTATACACAACACAAACTTACTATACACAACAAAAACTTACTCTACACAACACAAACTTACTATACACAACACAAACTTACTATACAGAACACAAACTTACTATACACAACACAAACGTACTATACACAACACAAACTTGCTATACACAACACAAACTTACTATACATAATACAAACTACTATACACAACACAAACTTACTATACACAACAGAAACTTACTATACATAATACAACACAAACTTACTATGCACGATACAAACTTACTATGCACGATACAAACTTACTATACACAAGACAAACTTACTATACACAACACAAACTTACTATAAATAATACAACACAAACTTACTATACACAACACAAACTTACTATACATAATACAAACTTACTATACACAACACAAACTTATTATACACAACACAAACTTACTATACACAACACAAACTTACTATACATAATACAAACTTACTATGCACAAACTTACTATACACAAACTCACTATACTCAACACAAACTTACTATCAACACAGACTTACTATACACAACACAAACTTACTATACACAACACAAACTTACTATACATAATACAAACTTACTATCCACGATACAAAAACTATACACAACACAAACTTACTATACACAACACAAACTTACTATATACAACACAAACTTACTATACACAACACAAACTTACTATACACAACTCAAACTTACTATACACAACACAAACTTACTATACACAACACAAACTTACTATACAAAACACAAACTTACTATACACAACACAAACTTATTCTACACAACACAAACTTACTATACACAACACAAACTTACTATACATAACACAAACCTACTATACACAACACAAACTTACTATACACAACACAAACTTACTATACACAACACAAACTTACTATACACAACACAAACTTACTATACACAACACAAACTTACTATACACAACACAAACTTACTATACACAACACAAACTTACTATACACAACACAAACTTACTATACACAACACAAACTTACTATACACAACACAAACTTACTATACACAACACAAACTTACTATACACAACACAAACTTACTATACACAACACAAACTTACTATACATAATACAACACAAACTTACTATACACAACACAAACTTAATATACATAATACAAACTTACTATACACAACACAAACTTACTATACACAACACAAACTTACTATACACAACAGAAACTTACTATACATAATACAACACAAACTTACTATGCACGATACAAACTTACTATACACAACACAAACTTACTATACACAACAGAAACTTACTATACACAACACAAACTTACTATACACAACACAAACTTTCTATACACAACAGAAACTTACTATACACAACACAAACTTACTATACACAACACAAACTTACTATACACAACAGAAACTTACTATACACAACAGAAACTTACTATACATAATACAACACAAACTTGCTATGCACGATACAAACTTACTATACACAACACAAACTTACTATACACAACAGAAACTTACTATACATAATACAACACAAACTTACTATGAACGATACAAACTTACTATACACAAGACAAACTTACTATACACAACACAAACTTACTATATATAATACAACACAAACTTACTATACACAACACAAACTTACTATACATAATACAAACTTACTATACACAACACAAACTTACTATACACAACACAAAATTACTATACACAACACAAACTTACTATACATAATACAAACTTACTATGCACAAACTTACTATACACAAACTCACTATACACAAGACAAACTTACTATCAACACAAACTTACTATACACAACACAAACTTACTATACACAACACAAACTTACTATACATAATACAAACTTACTATCCACGATACAAACTTACTATACACAACACAAACTTACTATACACAACACAAACTTACTATATACAACACAAACTTACTATACACAACACAAACTTACTATACACAACACAAACTTACTATACACAACACAAACTTACTATACACAACACAAACTTACTATACACAACACAAACTTACTATACACAACAAAAACTTACTCTACACAACACAAACTTACTATACACAACACAAACTTACTATACAGAACACAAACTTACTATACACAACACAAACTTACTATACATAATACAAACTTACTATACACAAGACAAACGTACTATACACAACACAAACTTACTATATATAATACAACACAAACTTACTATACACAACACAAACTTACTATACACAACACAAACTTACTATACAGAACACAAACTTACTATACACAACACAAACTTACTATACATAATACAAACTTACTATACACAAGACAAACTTACTATACACAACACAAACTTACTATATATAATACAACACAAACTTACTATACACAACACAAACTTACTATACATAATACAAACTTACTATACACAACACAAACGTACTATACACAACACAAACTTACTATACACAACACAAACTTACTATACATAATACAAACTACTATACACAACACAAACTTACTATACACAACACAAACTTACTATACACAACAGAAACTTACTATACATAATACAACACAAACTTACTATGCACGATACAAACTTACTATACACAAGACAAACTTACTATACACAACACAAACTTACTATAAATAATACAACACAAACTTACTATACACAACACAAACTTACTATACATAATACAAACTTACTATACACAACACAAACTTATTATACACAACACAAACTTACTATACACAACACAAACTTACTATACATAATACAAACTTACTATGCACAAACTTACTATACACAAACTCACTATACTCAACACAAACTTACTATCAACACAGACTTACTATACACAACACAAACTTACTATACACAACACAAACTTACTATACATAATACAAACTTACTATCCACGATACAAAAACTATACACAACACAAACTTACTATACACAACACAAACTTACTATATACAACACAAACTTACTATACACAACACAAACTTACTATACACAACTCAAACTTACTATACACAACACAAACTTACTATACACAACACAAACTTACTATACAAAACACAAACTTACTATACACAACACAAACTTATTCTACACAACACAAACTTACTATACACATCACAAACTTACTATACATAACACAAACCTACTATACACAACACAAACTTACTATACACAACACAAACTTACTATACACAACACAAACTTACTATACACAACACAAACTTACTATACACAACACAAACTTACTATACACAACACAAACTTACTATACACAACACAAACTTACTATACACAACACAAACTTACTATACACAACACAAACTTACTATACACAACACAAACTTACTATACACAACACAAACTTACTATACACAACACAAACTTACTATACACAACAAAAACTTACTCTACACAACACAAACTTACTATACACAACACAAACTTACTATACAGAACACAAACTTACTATACACAACACAAACGTACTATACACAACACAAACTTACTATACACAACACAAACTTACTATACATAATACAAACTACTATACACAACACAAACTTACTATACACAACACAAACTTACTATACACAACAGAAACTTACTATACATAATACAACACAAACTTACTATGCACGATACAAACTTACTATACACAAGACAAACTTACTATACACAACACAAACTTACTATAAATAATACAACACAAACTTACTATACACAACACAAACTTACTATACATAATACAAACTTACTATACACAACACAAACTTATTATACACAACACAAACTTACTATACACAACACAAACTTACTATACATAATACAAACTTACTATGCACAAACTTACTATACACAAACTCACTATACTCAACACAAACTTACTATCAACACAGACTTACTATACACAACACAAACTTACTATACACAACACAAACTTACTATACATAATACAAACTTACTATCCACGATACAAAAACTATACACAACACAAACTTACTATACACAACACAAACTTACTATATACAACACAAACTTACTATACACAACACAAACTTACTATACACAACTCAAACTTACTATACACAACACAAACTTACTATACACAACACAAACTTACTATACAAAACACAAACTTACTATACACAACACAAACTTATTCTACACAACACAAACTTACTATACACAACACAAACTTACTATACATAACACAAACCTACTATACACAACACAAACTTACTATACACAACACAAACTTACTATACACAACACAAACTTACTATACACAACACAAACTTACTATACACAACACAAACTTACTATACACAACACAAACTTACTATACACAACACAAACTTACTATACACAACACAAACTTACTATACACAACACAAACTTACTATACACAACACAAACTTACTATACACAACACAAACTTACTATACACAACACAAACTTACTATACACAACAAAAACTTACTCTACACAACACAAACTTACTATACACAACACAAACTTACTATACAGAACACAAACTTACTATACACAACACAAACTTACTATACATAATACAAACTTACTATACACAAGACAAACGTACTATACACAACACAAACTTACTATATATAATACAACACAAACTTACTATACACAACACAAACTTACTATACACAACACAAACTTACTATACAGAACACAAACTTACTATACACAACACAAACTTACTATACATAATACAAACTTACTATACACAAGACAAACTTACTATACACAACACAAACTTACTATATATAATACAACACAAACTTACTATACACAACACAAACTTACTATACATAATACAAACTTACTATACACAACACAAACGTACTATACACAACACAAACTTACTATACACAACACAAACTTACTATACATAATACAAACTACTATACACAACACAAACTTACTATACACAACACAAACTTACTATACACAACAGAAACTTACTATACATAATACAACACAAACTTACTATGCACGATACAAACTTACTATACACAAGACAAACTTACTATACACAACACAAACTTACTATAAATAATACAACACAAACTTACTATACACAACACAAACTTACTATACATAATACAAACTTACTATACACAACACAAACTTATTATACACAACACAAACTTACTATACACAACACAAACTTACTATACATAATACAAACTTACTATGCACAAACTTACTATACACAAACTCACTATACTCAACACAAACTTACTATCAACACAGACTTACTATACACAACACAAACTTACTATACACAACACAAACTTACTATACATAATACAAACTTACTATCCACGATACAAAAACTATACACAACACAAACTTACTATACACAACACAAACTTACTATATACAACACAAACTTACTATACACAACACAAACTTACTATACACAACTCAAACTTACTATACACAACACAAACTTACTATACACAACACAAACTTACTATACAAAACACAAACTTACTATACACAACACAAACTTATTCTACACAACACAAACTTACTATACACAACACAAACTTACTATACATAACACAAACCTACTATACACAACACAAACTTACTATACACAACACAAACTTACTATACACAACACAAACTTACTATACACAACACAAACTTACTATACACAACACAAACTTACTATACACAACACAAACTTACTATACAGAACACAAACTTACTATACATAACACAAACTTACTATACACAACACAAACTTACTATACACAACACAAACTTATTATGCACGATACAAACTTACTATACACAAGACAAACTTACTATACACAACAAAAACTTACTATACACAACACAAACTTACTATACACAACACAAACTTACTATACACAACACAAACTTACTATACACAACACAAACTTACTATACAGAACACAAACTTACTATACACAACACAAACTTACTATACACAACACAAACTTACTATACCCAACACAAACTTACTATACACAACACAAACTTACTATACACAACACAAACTTACTATACAGAACACAAACTTACTATACACAACACAAACTTACTATACACAACACAAACTTACTATACAGAACACAAACTTACTATACAGAACACAAACTTACTATACACAACACAAACTTACTAAACACAACACAAACCTACTATACACAACACAAACTTACTATACATAATACAAACTTACTATACACAACACAAACTTACTATACACAACACAAACGTACTATACACAACACAAACTTACTATACACAACACAAACTTACTATACACAACACAAACGTACTATAAACAACACAAACTTACTATACACAACACAAACTTACTATACACAACACAAACTTAATATACACAACACAAACTTACTATACACAACACAAACTTACTATACACAACACAAACTTACTATACATAATACAAACTTACTATGCACAAACTTACTATACTCAACACAAACTTACTATACACAACACAAACACAACACAAACTTACTATACATAATACAAACTTACTATACAAAACACAAACTTACTATACACAACACAAACTTACTATACACAACACAAACTTACTATATACAACACAAACTTACTATACATAATACAAACTTACTATACACAACACAAACTTACTATACACAACACAAACTTACTATACACAACACAAACTTACTATACATAATACAACACAAACTTACTATACACAACACAAACTTACTATACATAATACAACACAAACTTACTATACATAATACAAACTTACTATACACAACACAAACTTACTATACATAATACAAACTTACTATCAACACAAACTTACTATACACAACACAAACTTACTATACATAATACAACACAAACTTACTATACACAACACAAACTTACTATACACAACACAAACTTACTATACATAATACAAACTTACTATACACAACACAAACTTACTATACACAACACAAACTTACTATACACAACACAAACTTACTATACATAATACAACACAAACTTACTATACACAACACAAACTTACTATACACAACACAAACTTACTATACATAATACAAACGTACTATAAACAACACAAACTTACTATACACAACACAAACTTACTATACACAACACAAACTTAATATACACAACACAAACTTACTATACACAACACAAACTTACTATACACAACACAAACTTACTATACATAATACAAACTTACTATGCACAAACTTACTATACTCAACACAAACTTACTATACACAACACAAACTTACTATACACAACACAAACTTACTATACATAATACAAACTTACTATACACAACACAAACTTACTATACACAACACAAACTTACTATACACAACACAAACTTACTATACACAACACAAACTTACTATACATAATACAAACTTACTATACACAACACAAACTTACAATACACAACACAAACTTACTATACACAACACAAACTTACTATACATAATACAACACAAACTTACTATACACAACACAAACTTACTATACATAATACAACACAAACTTACTATACATAATACAAACTTACTATACACAACACAAACTTACTATACATAATACAAACTTACTATCAACACAAACTTACTATACACAATACAAACTTACTATACATAATACAACACAAACTTACTATACATAATACAACACAAACTTACTACACACTACACAAACTTACTATACACAACACAAACTTACTATACATAATACAAACTTACTATACACAACACAAACTTACTATACACAACACAAACTTACTATACACAACACAAACTTACTATACATAATACAACACAAACTTACTATACACAACACAAACTTACTATACATAATACAACAAAAACTTACTATACATAATACAAACTTACTATACACAACACAAACTTACTATACATAATACAAACTTACTATCAACACAAACTTACTATACACAACACAAACTTACTATACATAATACAACACAAACTTACTATACACAACACAAACTTACTATACACAACACAAACTTACTATACATAATACAACACAAACTTGCTATACACAACACAAACTTACTATACACAACACAAACTTACTATACATAATACAACACAAACTTACTATACACAACACAAACTTAATATACATAATACAAACTTACTATACACAACACAAACTTACTATACACAACACAAACTTACTATACACAACACAAATTTACTATACATAACACAAACTTACTATACATAATACAAACTTACTATACTCAACACAAACTTACTATACAGAACACAAACCTACTATACACAACACAAACTTAATATACATAATACAAACTTACTATACACAACACAAACTTACTATACACAACACAAACTTACTATACACAACACAAACTTACTATACATAATACAAACTTACTATACACAACACAAACTTACTATACACAACACAAACTTACTATACACAACACAAACTTACTATACATAATACAACACAAACTTACTATACACAACACAAACTTACTATACATAATACAACACAAACTTACTATACATAATACAAACTTACTATACACAACACAAACTTACTATACATAATACAAACTTACTATCAACACAAACTTACTATACACAACACAAACTTACTATACATAATACAACACAAACTTACTATACACAACACAAACTTACTATACACAACACAAACTTACTATACATAATACAAACTTACTATACACAACACAAACTTACTATACACAACACAAACTTACTATACACAACACAAACTTACTATACATAATACAACACAAACTTACTATACACTACACAAACTTACTATACACAACACAAACTTACTATACATAATACAACACAAACTTACTATACATAATACAAACTTACTATACACAACACAAACTTACTATACATAATACAAACTTACTATCAACACAAACTTACTATACACAACACAAACTTACTATACATAATACAACACAAACTTACTATACATAATACAACACAAACTTACTATACACTACACAAACTTACTATACACAACACAAACTTACTATACATAATACAAACTTACTATACACAACACAAACTTACTATACACAACACAAACTTACTATACACAACACAAACTTACTATACATAATACAACACAAACTTACTATACACAACACAAACTTACTATACATAATACAACAAAAACTTACTATACATAATACAAACTTACTATACACAACACAAACTTACTATACATAATACAAACTTACTATCAACACAAACTTACTATACACAACACAAACTTACTATACATAATACAACACAAACTTACTATACACAACACAAACTTACTATACACAACACAAACTTACTATACATAATACAACACAAACTTGCTATACACAACACAAACTTACTATACACAACACAAACTTACTATACATAATACAACACAAACTTACTATACACAACACAAACTTAATATACATAATACAAACTTACTATACACAACACAAACTTACTATACACAACACAAACTTACTATACACAACACAAACTTACTATACATAACACAAACTTACTATACATAATACAAACTTACTATACTCAACACAAACTTACTATACAGAACACAAACCTACTATACACAACACAAACTTAATATACATAATACAAACTTACTATACACAACACAAACTTACTATACACAACACAAACTTACTATACACAACACAAACTTACTATACACAACACAAACTTACTATACATAATACAAACTTACTATACACAACACAAACTTACTATACACAACACAAACTTACTATACACAACACAAACTTACTATACATAATACAACACAAACTTACTATACACAACACAAACTTACTATACATAATACAACACAAACTTACTATACATAATACAAACTTACTATACACAACACAAACTTACTATACATAATACAAACTTACTATCAACACAAACTTACTATACACAACACAAACTTACTATACATAATACAACACAAACTTACTATACACAACACAAACTTACTATACACAACACAAACTTACTATACATAATACAAACTTACTATACACAACACAAACTTACTATACACAACACAAACTTACTATACACAACACAAACTTACTATACATAATACAACACAAACTTACTATACACTACACAAACTTACTATACACAACACAAACTTACTATACATAATACAAACTTACTATACACAACACAAACTTACTATACACAACACAAACTTACTATACACAACACAAACTTACTATACATAATACAACACAAACTTACTATACACAACACAAACTTACTATACATAATACAACAAAAACTTACTATACATAATACAAACTTACTATACACAACACAAACTTACTATACATAATACAAACTTACTATCAACACAAACTTACTATACACAACACAAACTTACTATACATAATACAACACAAACTTACTATACACAACACAAACTTACTATACACAACACAAACTTACTATACATAATACAACACAAACTTGCTATACACAACACAAACTTACTATACACAACACAAACTTACTATACATAATACAACACAAACTTACTATACACAACACAAACTTAATATACATAATACAAACTTACTATACACAACACAAACTTACTATACACAACACAAACTTACTATACACAACACAAACTTACTATACATAACACAAACTTACTATACATAATAAAAACTTACTATACTCAACACAAACTTACTATACAGAACACAAACCTACTATACACAACACAAACTTAATATACATAATACAAACTTACTATACACAACACAAACTTACTATACTCAACACAAACTTACTATACACCACACAAACTTACTATACATAATACAAACTTACTATACACAACACAAACTTACTATACACAACACAAACTTACTATACACAACACAAACTTACTATACATAATACAACACAAACTTACTATACACAACACAAACTTACTATACATAATACAACACAAACTTACTATACATAATACAAACTTACTATACACAACACAAACTTACTATACATAATACAAACTTACTATCAACACAAACTTACTATACACAACACAAACGTACTATACACAACACAAACTTACTATACACAACACAAACTTACTATACACAACACAAACGTACTATAAACAACACAAACTTACTATACACAACACAAACTTACTATACACAACACAAACTTAATATACACAACACAAACTTACTATACACAACACAAACTTACTATACACAACACAAACTTACTATACATAATACAAACTTACTATGCACAAACTTACTATACTCAACACAAACTTACTATACACAACACAAACACAACACAAACTTACTATACATAATACAAACTTACTATACAAAACACAAACTTACTATACACAACACAAACTTACTATACACAACACAAACTTACTATATACAACACAAACTTACTATACATAATACAAACTTACTATACACAACACAAACTTACTATACACAACACAAACTTACTATACACAACACAAACTTACTATACATAATACAACACAAACTTACTATACACAACACAAACTTACTATACATAATACAACACAAACTTACTATACATAATACAAACTTACTATACACAACACAAACTTACTATACATAATACAAACTTACTATCAACACAAACTTACTATACACAACACAAACTTACTATACATAATACAACACAAACTTACTATACACAACACAAACTTACTATACACAACACAAACTTACTATACATAATACAAACTTACTATACACAACACAAACTTACTATACACAACACAAACTTACTATACACAACACAAACTTACTATACATAATACAACACAAACTTACTATACACAACACAAACTTACTATACACAACACAAACTTACTATACATAATACAAACGTACTATAAACAACACAAACTTACTATACACAACACAAACTTACTATACACAACACAAACTTAATATACACAACACAAACTTACTATACACAACACAAACTTACTATACACAACACAAACTTACTATACATAATACAAACTTACTATGCACAAACTTACTATACTCAACACAAACTTACTATACACAACACAAACTTACTATACACAACACAAACTTACTATACATAATACAAACTTACTATACACAACACAAACTTACTATACACAACACAAACTTACTATACACAACACAAACTTACTATACACAACACAAACTTACTATACATAATACAAACTTACTATACACAACACAAACTTACAATACACAACACAAACTTACTATACACAACACAAACTTACTATACATAATACAACACAAACTTACTATACACAACACAAACTTACTATACATAATACAACACAAACTTACTATACATAATACAAACTTACTATACACAACACAAACTTACTATACATAATACAAACTTACTATCAACACAAACTTACTATACACAATACAAACTTACTATACATAATACAACACAAACTTACTATACATAATACAACACAAACTTACTACACACTACACAAACTTACTATACACAACACAAACTTACTATACATAATACAAACTTACTATACACAACACAAACTTACTATACACAACACAAACTTACTATACACAACACAAACTTACTATACATAATACAACACAAACTTACTATACACAACACAAACTTACTATACATAATACAACAAAAACTTACTATACATAATACAAACTTACTATACACAACACAAACTGACTATACATAATACAAACTTACTATCAACACAAACTTACTATACACAACACAAACTTACTATACATAATACAACACAAACTTACTATACACAACACAAACTTACTATACACAACACAAACTTACTATACATAATACAACACAAACTTGCTATACACAACACAAACTTACTATACACAACACAAACTTACTATACATAATACAACACAAACTTACTATACACAACACAAACTTAATATACATAATACAAACTTACTATACACAACACAAACTTACTATACACAACACAAACTTACTATACACAACACAAATTTACTATACATAACACAAACTTACTATACATAATACAAACTTACTATACTCAACACAAACTTACTATACAGAACACAAACCTACTATACACAACACAAACTTAATATACATAATACAAACTTACTATACACAACACAAACTTACTATACACAACACAAACTTACTATACACAACACAAACTTACTATACATAATACAAACTTACTATACACAACACAAACTTACTATACACAACACAAACTTACTATACACAACACAAACTTACTATACATAATACAACACAAACTTACTATACACAACACAAACTTACTATACATAATACAACACAAACTTACTATACATAATACAAACTTACTATACACAACACAAACTTACTATACATAATACAAACTTACTATCAACACAAACTTACTATACACAACACAAACTTACTATACATAATACAACACAAACTTACTATACACAACACAAACTTACTATACACAACACAAACTTACTATACATAATACAAACTTACTATACACAACACAAACTTACTATACACAACACAAACTTACTATACACAACACAAACTTACTATACATAATACAACACAAACTTACTATACACTACACAAACTTACTATACACAACACAAACTTACTATACATAATACAACACAAACTTACTATACATAATACAAACTTACTATACACAACACAAACTTACTATACATAATACAAACTTACTATCAACACAAACTTACTATACACAACACAAACTTACTATACATAATACAACACAAACTTACTATACATAATACAACACAAACTTACTATACACTACACAAACTTACTATACACAACACAAACTTACTATACATAATACAAACTTACTATACACAACACAAACTTACTATACACAACACAAACTTACTATACACAACACAAACTTACTATACATAATACAACACAAACTTACTATACACAACACAAACTTACTATACATAATACAACAAAAACTTACTATACATAATACAAACTTACTATACACAACACAAACTTACTATACATAATACAAACTTACTATCAACACAAACTTACTATACACAACACAAACTTACTATACATAATACAACACAAACTTACTATACACAACACAAACTTACTATACACAACACAAACTTACTATACATAATACAACACAAACTTGCTATACACAACACAAACTTACTATACACAACACAAACTTACTATACATAATACAACACAAACTTACTATACACAACACAAACTTAATATACATAATACAAACTTACTATACACAACACAAACTTACTATACACAACACAAACTTACTATACACAACACAAACTTACTATACATAACACAAACTTACTATACATAATACAAACTTACTATACTCAACACAAACTTACTATACAGAACACAAACCTACTATACACAACACAAACTTAATATACATAATACAAACTTACTATACACAACACAAACTTACTATACACAACACAAACTTACTATACACAACACAAACTTACTATACACAACACAAACTTACTATACATAATACAAACTTACTATACACAACACAAACTTACTATACACAACACAAACTTACTATACACAACACAAACTTACTATACATAATACAACACAAACTTACTATACACAACACAAACTTACTATACATAATACAACACAAACTTACTATACATAATACAAACTTACTATACACAACACAAACTTACTATACATAATACAAACTTACTATCAACACAAACTTACTATACACAACACAAACTTACTATACATAATACAACACAAACTTACTATACACAACACAAACTTACTATACACAACACAAACTTACTATACATAATACAAACTTACTATACACAACACAAACTTACTATACACAACACAAACTTACTATACACAACACAAACTTACTATACATAATACAACACAAACTTACTATACACTACACAAACTTACTATACACAACACAAACTTACTATACATAATACAAACTTACTATACACAACACAAACTTACTATACACAACACAAACTTACTATACACAACACAAACTTACTATACATAATACAACACAAACTTACTATACACAACACAAACTTACTATACATAATACAACAAAAACTTACTATACATAATACAAACTTACTATACACAACACAAACTTACTATACATAATACAAACTTACTATCAACACAAACTTACTATACACAACACAAACTTACTATACATAATACAACACAAACTTACTATACACAACACAAACTTACTATACACAACACAAACTTACTATACATAATACAACACAAACTTGCTATACACAACACAAACTTACTATACACAACACAAACTTACTATACATAATACAACACAAACTTACTATACACAACACAAACTTAATATACATAATACAAACTTACTATACACAACACAAACTTACTATACACAACACAAACTTACTATACACAACACAAACTTACTATACATAACACAAACTTACTATACATAATAAAAACTTACTATACTCAACACAAACTTACTATACAGAACACAAACCTACTATACACAACACAAACTTAATATGCATAATACAAACTTACTATACACAACACAAACTTACTATACTCAACACAAACTTACTATACACCACACAAACTTACTATACATAATACAAACTTACTATACACAACACAAACTTACTATACACAACACAAACTTACTATACACAACACAAACTTACTATACATAATACAACACAAACTTACTATACACAACACAAACTTACTATACATAATACAACACAAACTTACTATACATAATACAAACTTACTATACACAACACAAACTTACTATACATAATACAAACTTACTATACACAACACAAACTTACTATACACAACACAAACTTACTATACATAATACAACACAAACTTACTATACACAACACAAACTTACTATACACAACACAAACTTACTATACATAATACAAACTTACTATACACAACACAAACTTACTATACACAACACAAACTTACTATACACAACACAAACTTACTATACATAATACAACACAAACTTACTATACACAACACAAACTTACTATACATAATACAACACAAACTTACTATACATAATACAAACTTACTATACACAACACAAACTTACTATACACAACACAAACTTACTACATAATACAACACAAACTTACTATACACAACACAAACTTACTATACACAACACAAACTTACTATACATAATACAACACAAACTTGCTATACACAACACAAACTTACTATACACAACACAAACTTACTATACATAATACAACACAAACTTACTATACACAACACAAACTTAATATACATAATACAAACTTACTATACACAACACAAACTTACTATACACAACACAAACTTACTATACACAACAGAAACTTACTATACATAATACAACACAAACTTACTATGCACGATACAAACTTACTATACACAACACAAACTTACTATACACAACAGAAACTTACTATACACAACACAAACTTACTATACACAACACAAACTTTCTATACACAACAGAAACTTACTATACACAACACAAACTTACTATACACAACACAAACTTACTATACACAACAGAAACTTACTATACACAACAGAAACTTACTATACATAATACAACACAAACTTACTATGCACGATACAAACTTACTATACACAACACAAACTTACTATACACAACAGAAACTTACTATACATAATACAACACAAACTTACTATGAACGATACAAACTTACTATACACAAGACAAACTTACTATACACAACACAAACTTACTATATATAATACAACACAAACTTACTATACACAACACAAACTTACTATACATAATACAAACTTACTATACACAACACAAACTTACTATACACAACACAAAATTACTATACACAACACAAACTTACTATACATAATACAAACTTACTATGCACAAACTTACTATACACAAACTCACTATACACAAGACAAACTTACTATCAACACAAACTTACTATACACTACACAAACTTACTATACACAACACAAACTTACTATACATAATACAAACTTACTATCCACGATACAAACTTACTATACACAACACAAACTTACTATACACAACACAAACTTACTATATACAACACAAACTTACTATACACAACACAAACTTACTATACACAACACAAACTTACTATACACAACACAAACTTACTATACACAACACAAACTTACTATACACAACACAAACTTACTATACACAACAAAAACTTACTCTACACAACACAAACTTACTATACACAACACAAACTTACTATACAGAACACAAACTTACTATACACAACACAAACTTACTATACATAATACAAACTTACTATACACAAGACAAACGTACTATACACAACACAAACTTACTATATATAATACAACACAAACTTACTATACACAACACAAACTTACTATACACAACACAAACTTACTATACAGAACACAAACTTACTATACACAACACAAACTTACTATACATAATACAAACTTACTATACACAAGACAAACTTACTATACACAACACAAACTTACTATATATAATACAACACAAACTTACTATACACAACACAAACTTACTATACATAATACAAACTTACTATACACAACACAAACGTACTATACACAACACAAACTTACTATACACAACACAAACTTACTATACATAATACAAACTACTATACACAACACAAACTTACTATACACAACACAAACTTACTATACACAACAGAAACTTACTATACATAATACAACACAAACTTACTATGCACGATACAAACTTACTATACACAAGACAAACTTACTATACACAACACAAACTTACTATAAATAATACAACACAAACTTACTATACACAACACAAACTTACTATACATAATACAAACTTACTATACACAACACAAACTTATTATACACAACACAAACTTACTATACACAACACAAACTTACTATACATAATACAAACTTACTATGCACAAACTTACTATACACAAACTCACTATACTCAACACAAACTTACTATCAACACAGACTTACTATACACAACACAAACTTACTATACACAACACAAACTTACTATACATAATACAAACTTACTATCCACGATACAAAAACTATACACAACACAAACTTACTATACACAACACAAACTTACTATATACAACACAAACTTACTATACACAACACAAACTTACTATACACAACTCAAACTTACTATACACAACACAAACTTACTATACACAACACAAACTTACTATACAAAACACAAACTTACTATACACAACACAAACTTATTCTACACAACACAAACTTACTATACACATCACAAACTTACTATACATAACACAAACCTACTATACACAACACAAACTTACTATACACAACACAAACTTACTATACACAACACAAACTTACTATACACAACACAAACTTACTATACACAACACAAACTTACTATACACAACACAAACTTACTATACACAACACAAACTTACTATACACAACACAAACTTACTATACACAACACAAACTTACTATACACAACACAAACTTACTATACACAACACAAACTTACTATACACAACACAAACTTACTATACACAACAAAAACTTACTATACACAACACAAACTTACTATACATAATACAACACAAACTTACTATACACAACACAAACTTACTATACATAATACAACAAAAACTTACTATACATAATACAAACTTACTATACACAACACAAACTTACTATACATAATACAAACTTACTATCAACACAAACTTACTATACACAACACAAACTTACTATACATAATACAACACAAACTTACTATACACAACACAAACTTACTATACACAACACAAACTTACTATACATAATACAACACAAACTTACTATACACAACACAAACTTACTATACATAATACAACACAAACTTACTATACATAATACAAACTTACTATACACAACACAAACTTACTATACATAATACAAACTTACTATCAACACAAACTTACTATACACAACACAAACTTACTATACATAATACAACACAAACTTACTATACACAACACAAACTTACTATACACAACACAAACTTACTATACATAATACAAACTTACTATACACAACACAAACTTACTATACACAACACAAACTTACTATACACAACACAAACTTACTATACATAATACAACACAAACTTACTATACACTACACAAACTTACTATACACAACACAAACTTACTATACATAATACAAACTTACTATACACAACACAAACTTACTATACACAACACAAACTTACTATACACAACACAAACTTACTATACATAATACAACACAAACTTACTATACACAACACAAACTTACTATACATAATACAACAAAAACTTACTATACATAATACAAACTTACTATACACAACACAAACTTACTATACATAATACAAACTTACTATCAACACAAACTTACTATACACAACACAAACTTACTATACATAATACAACACAAACTTACTATACACAACACAAACTTACTATACACAACACAAACTTACTATACATAATACAACACAAACTTGCTATACACAACACAAACTTACTATACACAACACAAACTTACTATACATAATACAACACAAACTTACTATACACAACACAAACTTAATATACATAATACAAACTTACTATACACAACACAAACTTACTATACACAACACAAACTTACTATACACAACACAAACTTACTATACATAACACAAACTTACTATACATAATAAAAACTTACTATACTCAACACAAACTTACTATACAGAACACAAACCTACTATACACAACACAAACTTAATATACATAATACAAACTTACTATACACAACACAAACTTACTATACTCAACACAAACTTACTATACACCACACAAACTTACTATACATAATACAAACTTACTATACACAACACAAACTTACTATACACAACACAAACTTACTATACACAACACAAACTTACTATACATAATACAACACAAACTTACTATACACAACACAAACTTACTATACATAATACAACACAAACTTACTATACATAATACAAACTTACTATACACAACACAAACTTACTATACATAATACAAACTTACTATCAACACAAACTTACTATACACAACACAAACGTACTATACACAACACAAACTTACTATACACAACACAAACTTACTATACACAACACAAACGTACTATAAACAACACAAACTTACTATACACAACACAAACTTACTATACACAACACAAACTTAATATACACAACACAAACTTACTATACACAACACAAACTTACTATACACAACACAAACTTACTATACATAATACAAACTTACTATGCACAAACTTACTATACTCAACACAAACTTACTATACACAACACAAACACAACACAAACTTACTATACATAATACAAACTTACTATACAAAACACAAACTTACTATACACAACACAAACTTACTATACACAACACAAACTTACTATATACAACACAAACTTACTATACATAATACAAACTTACTATACACAACACAAACTTACTATACACAACACAAACTTACTATACACAACACAAACTTACTATACATAATACAACACAAACTTACTATACACAACACAAACTTACTATACATAATACAACACAAACTTACTATACATAATACAAACTTACTATACACAACACAAACTTACTATACATAATACAAACTTACTATCAACACAAACTTACTATACACAACACAAACTTACTATACATAATACAACACAAACTTACTATACACAACACAAACTTACTATACACAACACAAACTTACTATACATAATACAAACTTACTATACACAACACAAACTTACTATACACAACACAAACTTACTATACACAACACAAACTTACTATACATAATACAACACAAACTTACTATACACAACACAAACTTACTATACACAACACAAACTTACTATACATAATACAAACGTACTATAAACAACACAAACTTACTATACACAACACAAACTTACTATACACAACACAAACTTAATATACACAACACAAACTTACTATACACAACACAAACTTACTATACACAACACAAACTTACTATACATAATACAAACTTACTATGCACAAACTTACTATACTCAACACAAACTTACTATACACAACACAAACTTACTATACACAACACAAACTTACTATACATAATACAAACTTACTATACACAACACAAACTTACTATACACAACACAAACTTACTATACACAACACAAACTTACTATACACAACACAAACTTACTATACATAATACAAACTTACTATACACAACACAAACTTACAATACACAACACAAACTTACTATACACAACACAAACTTACTATACATAATACAACACAAACTTACTATACACAACACAAACTTACTATACATAATACAACACAAACTTACTATACATAATACAAACTTACTATACACAACACAAACTTACTATACATAATACAAACTTACTATCAACACAAACTTACTATACACAATACAAACTTACTATACATAATACAACACAAACTTACTATACATAATACAACACAAACTTACTACACACTACACAAACTTACTATACACAACACAAACTTACTATACATAATACAAACTTACTATACACAACACAAACTTACTATACACAACACAAACTTACTATACACAACACAAACTTACTATACATAATACAACACAAACTTACTATACACAACACAAACTTACTATACATAATACAACAAAAACTTACTATACATAATACAAACTTACTATACACAACACAAACTTACTATACATAATACAAACTTACTATCAACACAAACTTACTATACACAACACAAACTTACTATACATAATACAACACAAACTTACTATACACAACACAAACTTACTATACACAACACAAACTTACTATACATAATACAACACAAACTTGCTATACACAACACAAACTTACTAAACACAACACAAACCTACTATACACAACACAAACTTACTATACATAATACAAACTTACTATACACAACACAAACTTACTATACACAACACAAACGTACTATACACAACACAAACTTACTATACACAACACAAACTTACTATACACAACACAAACGTACTATAAACAACACAAACTTACTATACACAACACAAACTTACTATACACAACACAAACTTAATATACACAACACAAACTTACTATACACAACACAAACTTACTATACACAACACAAACTTACTATACATAATACAAACTTACTATGCACAAACTTACTATACTCAACACAAACTTACTATACACAACACAAACACAACACAAACTTACTATACATAATACAAACTTACTATACAAAACACAAACTTACTATACACAACACAAACTTACTATACACAACACAAACTTACTATATACAACACAAACTTACTATACATAATACAAACTTACTATACACAACACAAACTTACTATACACAACACAAACTTACTATACACAACACAAACTTACTATACATAATACAACACAAACTTACTATACACAACACAAACTTACTATACATAATACAACACAAACTTACTATACATAATACAAACTTACTATACACAACACAAACTTACTATACATAATACAAACTTACTATCAACACAAACTTACTATACACAACACAAACTTACTATACATAATACAACACAAACTTACTATACACAACACAAACTTACTATACACAACACAAACTTACTATACATAATACAAACTTACTATACACAACACAAACTTACTATACACAACACAAACTTACTATACACAACACAAACTTACTATACATAATACAACACAAACTTACTATACACAACACAAACTTACTATACACAACACAAACTTACTATACATAATACAAACGTACTATAAACAACACAAACTTACTATACACAACACAAACTTACTATACACAACACAAACTTAATATACACAACACAAACTTACTATACACAACACAAACTTACTATACACAACACAAACTTACTATACATAATACAAACTTACTATGCACAAACTTACTATACTCAACACAAACTTACTATACACAACACAAACTTACTATACACAACACAAACTTACTATACATAATACAAACTTACTATACACAACACAAACTTACTATACACAACACAAACTTACTATACACAACACAAACTTACTATACACAACACAAACTTACTATACATAATACAAACTTACTATACACAACACAAACTTACAATACACAACACAAACTTACTATACACAACACAAACTTACTATACATAATACAACACAAACTTACTATACACAACACAAACTTACTATACATAATACAACACAAACTTACTATACATAATACAAACTTACTATACACAACACAAACTTACTATACATAATACAAACTTACTATCAACACAAACTTACTATACACAATACAAACTTACTATACATAATACAACACAAACTTACTATACATAATACAACACAAACTTACTACACACTACACAAACTTACTATACACAACACAAACTTACTATACATAATACAAACTTACTATACACAACACAAACTTACTATACACAACACAAACTTACTATACACAACACAAACTTACTATACATAATACAACACAAACTTACTATACACAACACAAACTTACTATACATAATACAACAAAAACTTACTATACATAATACAAACTTACTATACACAACACAAACTTACTATACATAATACAAACTTACTATCAACACAAACTTACTATACACAACACAAACTTACTATACATAATACAACACAAACTTACTATACACAACACAAACTTACTATACACAACACAAACTTACTATACATAATACAACACAAACTTGCTATACACAACACAAACTTACTATACACAACACAAACTTACTATACATAATACAACACAAACTTACTATACACAACACAAACTTAATATACATAATACAAACTTACTATACACAACACAAACTTACTATACACAACACAAACTTACTATACACAACACAAACTTACTATGCACAAACTTACTATACATAATACAAACTTACTATGCACAAACTAACTATACATAATACAAACTTACTATGCACAAACTTACTATACATAATACAAACTTACTATGCACAAACTTACTATACATAATACAAACTTACTATACACAACACAAACTTACTCTACACAACACAAACTTACTATACATAATACAACACAAACTTACTATGCACGATACAAACTTACTCTACATAATACAACACAAACTTACTTACTATACACTTACTTACTCACTTACTTACACTTACTATGCACAAACTTACTATACACAACACAAACTTACTATACACAACACAAACTTACTATACACAAGATAAACTTACTATACACAACACAAACTTACTATACACAACACAAACTTACTATGCACAAACTTACTATACACAAGATAAACTTACTATACACAACACAAACTTACTATACACGATACAAACTTACTATGCACGATACAAACTTACTATGCACAAACTTACTATACATAATACAAACTTACTATACATAATACAAACTTACTATACACAACACAAACTTACTATACACAGCACAAACTTACTATACATAATACAAACTTACTATGCACAAACTTACTATACATAATACAAACTTACTATGCACAAACTTACTATACACAACACAAACTTACTCTACACAACACAAACTTACTATACATAATACAACACAAACTTACTATGCACGATACAAACTTACTATACACAACACAAACTTACTATGCACAAACTTACTATACACAACACAAACTTACTATACATAATACAAACTTACTATACACAACACAAACTTACTATACATAATACAAACTTACTATACACAACACAAACTTACTATACATAATACAAACTTACTATGCACAAACTTACAATACACAACACAAACTTACTATACACAACACAAACTTACTATACACAACACAAACTTACTATACACAACACAAACTTACTATACACAACACAAACTTACTATACACAAACTTACTATACACAACACAAACTTACTTGCAACGTGTAAATATCATGTCAACCTCAGCCCCATCCAGACTATTACCAGCGGACTTTTTCTTCGTACTGAGTCCTGCATCCTCTAGAACTTTCTTCCACATGGCTGACGTTAACTCAGCCTGTTTGCCAAGCTTTACATACTCTTCGTAAATCTTCTTTAAAGACATAACTTATTGATTTATAAACTTATAAACGTCAAATAAAGTGTTAAAAGAATATAATAATTTAAGAAGTCATAAAAATGAAAATGAAAAGGTGTATAAAAATTGATAGAAAACAATCAATATGGGAGTACTGTTACTACAGTTAATGAATACCAGTAATATTTTAGGATGCTTGGGTGCATGCCAAGAAACTCATCACTAGGCATTTGTTACGGTTTACATGTGAAATCGTCTATATTTGCGGTCTACTAAATTTACAAATGAGAAACGTTTTTGTCAATAATGGTTGGAAATGTATATAGAATTATGGAATAATTTATTGTTAACATAAACGAATTTTTGATAAATTGCCCACTATTAATTCTGACGTACAATACGGCGTAGATTTATAAGAAACTCTCCAGCTGTGTTCGAGTAATAGTTCCAAGAATATCCTCTTTATTTCTGGCAATATTCGAACTAAGTAGGCCTACTGTTTCACGGTGGTTTTATCCAACATGCTGACTATAAAATACAATAATTGGACCTTATAACTAGTAGTTAAAATACAATAACGCATTGTCCTGAACTGATAACAATCATGTAATGTTTTTATTGATGATATAATATATAAAATAATATAGTTTATTTAGTAATTTAAACAGGACTTAGGATGATCCATATATCTATAATCGGCATGCTGCATTGAAGCTGCACATTGAGATGCTGGCTAACACAATTGGCAAGCCCAATGCAGCGTGCATTAAGAATGCTATGCCGGCTTATCAACAAAGTTGAACCGCCACAACTCAGTATCCCCCATGACTTTCGCGAGATTATCCGCTTCTTCAAGGCCAGTGTCCTTTAACCCTATTAAACCCGGGGGGGGGGGGGGGGTCAATATGACCCTTCCCGTGGTTTTTTTATTATAATTCTGAAACTAACGCAGTTGGGAATCTGAAATTTTATGACTTTTCCTAAAAATCTATTGTCTTCCTAGTAGTGAAAACCGTTTTCAAAAATATTGGGTACTTTTCGAGTTATAGCACCATTTTTTAACCCTACTTTTGGCACTTTTTTTGAGACGTTTTTTGAAAATTACATTTCATTAAATATTAATTGTAACATCTCTATTTTTGATTTACACCGGTTTTTTGGTGTTAGAAATTTGATGGAATTCATATAAATTGATTTAGAAATTTCAAACTTGTTTTTTTCGGTGGGTGCCAAATTTTGGTGCCAGCACCAAATTTTGAAATAAGTCAATTTTGTAAATTGATCGTTTGAAACTTGTTTTTTACGCAATTGGGGTTTTTTGGGTTTCTGGATTCGATGAAATATATACGAGTTGCACCAAGCGTATCAAACTTGTATTTTTCGGTGCTGTGTGCAAATTTTGGTGCTAGCACGAAATTTTGAAAATCTGTTCAATAGATAAAATTGCTTGTGACAATTTATTTCTTGCGTTTTAGAGGTTTATGGCTGTTCTGAATTCAATGGAAAATACAATTATCGAACTAGACATCTCAAACTTGTATTTTTCGGATGTGGGTGCAAAATGTGGTGCTAGCACCACATTTTGAAAACCATCAAATATATCAATTGATTGTGTCACCTTGTTTCTTGCGTTATACGGGTTTGTGATGGTTCTGAATTCAATGGAATCAGTAAAAATTTCATAAGAGTTCTCAAACTTGTATTTTTCGCCGGTGGGTGAAAATTGTTGTGCCAGCACCAAATTTTGGAAAATATGCAAATTAATAAGTAGATAGTATCACCTTGTTTCTTGCGTTATACGGGTTTATGAGGGTCCTGAATCCGATGGAATCAATAAAAACAGCACTGGACATCGCAAACTTGTACTTTTTGGTGATGGGTACGAAATTTGGTGCTAGCACCAAAATTTGCCAAATTACGCCGAAAAATACAAGTAGCAATCATCTGGCATATTAGAAATGTATTCCATTAGAATCAGCGCCCTCGAAAACCTGAAAATGTGAATTTATAGCATCGTATAAGTGAATTAAAAATTTTGTGTTCTAACTGAAAAGTGCTGGTTACTTGTTTTTTTCATTTTTTTTCCTACGCAGAGAGGACTAAACAGCCATTTATAGTAATCATATCATTTTTTTAATATTTTGCAATGTATTTTGCACCCCAGAAAACCTGTATTGAAAAATAATTAGCCGAAAATGTAACTTTCAAATTTTGTGAAAATTGTGCACTACTTGTAATTTTGGTGCTGCAATATAACCACCACAGTACATTTTTTCGAAAATTTTTTTTTTCGGTCGGATCCAGACAAGTGATACCTACGCACAAACAAAAAATCAGCCGTTTTCGTGAATATTTGTAGATTTTAGAGGGGGGGGGGGGGGGGGGGGTCAATATGACCCCCCCCCCCGGTATTTGTACAACATTTTATAGCCCGGTACTAATAGGGTTAAGATGCGTCTCATGAAAGTCATGGGCGGTCCACCATGCTTATTCACTCCATGAGGCTGCCAAAGTACAAGATTATGCACTGGCTGGTCCTCACGGCGAAAGCAATGTCCTGCAAAGCGGAGGCGATTTTGTTCTAGTGCCAAGCTTGGGGACCAATGAGACTCCTCCAATGTTATATAGTGTCTGGTTGGAGATGTGTGCATTGTACTTGACACAATGAACCCGGCGTAGCATTCTTGTGAATGTGCCATCCAGAGATTTGGTGTCCTCAGCAGTTAGAGCCCAGCATGGACTCCCGTAGAGGAGTACTGGAACTACTGCTGCTCTAAGTAATCGGACCTTAAGTTTCCGATTAATTCTCGGTGACTTCCAAATCCTGGAAAGCCTATTCAAGGCTGCCCATGCCTTTCCCTTACGTATTCGAAGGTCCTCGCCTGACTTCCGGATCCATGATCCCAGGTAACAGAAGTCGTCCACATGCTCAAGCATACCATCCTTTGAGCTTATGCTCATCCGATCAGAGACTTGCTGAGGACTTTCAAAGTTAACTGTCAGAATTTTGGTCTTTCTGGAGTTAATAAAAAGACCAACACTAGAAGCAGCATGTTCTAATCAGCTGAGGAGCCGTTGGGCTCCCTCTAATGATTCTGAGAGTACTCCTAAGTCATCAGCAAAGTCTAGATCAGTTATGTACTTGGCAGGATTTCCTCGACTTCTGGAGCCAGTAGGTGGAGTTATCATCACCCCATCATCATTATAATGATCTAAGGACATGCGTAGAACATAGTCAACCACAATAATGAACAAGAATGGTGCAAGTGTGTCTCCTTGGAGGACGCCCCATAACACTTCAAATGGTTCTGTGTCACCGTCAACAGTAGACACAAATGTTGTCGAACCATCGTATACTGATCTGATTGCTGCAATAATTTCATCAGGAATCCCATATAATGAAAGTATGCTGAACATACGTGAGCGAGAGACTGAATCAAAGGCCTTGAAGAAGTCAACAAAGATAACAGCCAGATGCCTGTCTTTCTTTTTTGATAACTCTTCAATTATCCTTCTAAGTGCCAAAATGGGCTCCATGGTCTCACGACCTTTACGGAACCCATTCTGATTTCCACGGAGCAGTCTCTCAATGGGATCCCTGATGCGATTTAATAGAATCCTATTGTATAGCTTTGCAGCAATCGAGATCAATGAGATTCCCCGAAAAGAACCATAGAGTGTTAGGTTGCCCTTCTTGGGAACTGGCACCAACTTATTTGTTTTAATTTCTTGTGGGACTCTTGTTGTTCGGTACATGTCTACTATGATGGGATAGATGAGCTTTAAACACTCAGGTATTTTAAAGACCTCAGGGGGAACACCATCTACTCCACTGGCACGATTGGTCTTAATGCTCTTTGCAGCAGCCTTCACTTCTGCAAAGGAGATATCACCAATGGGAATATCTGGGAGTACAGACTCAGACACTTTTACTTCTATAAAGTTATCAGACAATACCCTGTCATTATTGAGGAGCTTTTCAAAGTGGGCTTTCCAACCATTGAGGCGATCGGCTGGTGATTCAGCCTTAACCTTGGTGGTTGGTTGGCTTTTCCGCCCAGTAAGAACATTGATCGATTTCCATGCCTGGGATGATTGCCTGCTGTCGTCAGCATCATTGATGGCATCAACCTGTTGGTTTATTAGCTCCTGTAGATTAGCAGAGTACTGCCTGTTCAGGGACCTAGATGCAGCCTTAACTGCATTCTTGGCTGCTGTAGTCTGTTTGAGCCGGGACTCTTTCTGCGCCTTATGAGGTCAGTTATTATAACATAAATAAGTCAAAGAAACCGGAAATTTATTAGCTAAAGATAATTAGATAAATAAAAATACAATTCCGAAAGAGAATAAATACAATAACCATTAAAAAGATTAGAAGAAAATTATTTTAATACATTTACCAAACTATACAAATAATCTGTCACACACCACCACCACACGTGCATTGTCTACAAAGTTTTATATACATTTGCAATGTGAAATACAAAATGGAATGATTAATTTTACAAATTTAGGCAAAACGATTAAACAAAATTGTAATAATAGAAATTATAATAATACTCATATATAGCGCCTTACCTAAACAACACTTCATAATGTTGTTTTGAATTAAATCTCAGGATTTGAACTTTTAAATAAACCAACTGATTATCAAGTAAGTCCATTTCTTGTGGTTGGTTTTCGAAAAAAATAAAAACCGTCGCTTTTTATTAGCGACCTTATATATTGTAGTTTCTTGTTCTAGTTTTGTCTATCAGTTCATCGATACAGATTTAGGGAATTATTGCTAATATTTACATTTACAAAGAATAATAATTATATGAGTAAAATAATCATAATTTTTTATTACTTAAATAATTTTTTCACTATTCTCGAGGGACTTTATTTACTGAGCGTAAGCGAGGTTAATAAATTGTCAAGAATATTGAAAAAAAGTTCTACGTTTTTTCCCCCATGTAGGCTATAATACGTAATTTTATTCTTAAATTGGTACTTTTTTGTTGCTTAAATTCTTTAATAAAACGTAGAACGAAATACATATATATATATATATATATAGTAGGCCATGCTTCAACTCCTGATGCAGCCTTTCTCAATGTTAAATAATTTAGTGTTCTCGAATATTTATTACGTAACTAGAGAGCCGCTTAACAACATAAACCAATATTGGATATTGAGTTCCGTTTTGGAATTCGTTTTGCAGACACTAAAGTTGTAATAAACATGAATGAACACATAAAAAATTTCATTCTGCGGGGTTAAATATTTTTACAATTTGTTAAATAGTTGAAAATAAGTTGAAAAAGTGAAATCAATGCAAACATATATATGGGTTATATATGGATTATATTTTTTTCCCTAAGGAAAATATTACTAATTTTTGTCCGATTTGGGGGTATATTCGGGCGGAAAAGAAACAATTTAAGAATAATATCTTTCAAATATGATACAATAAATAACTATATGTGATTATCTTATAATAGGCCTAAGTTCTAATATTCTCATTTCAACTTTGATCCAGTTACGTAACCAGTTCCGTCTCCGCGTTCCTCTCTTCCTTCAATTCCTTTTCCTTTTCCTTCAGCATCAAACCTAATAACGAAATCAATGTTTAATCAAATCGACGTAGAAATTACGTTAAAATTACATACGTGTACAGAGTTATTCATGGTAAGACACTGTACAGAGTTATTCATGGTAAGACACTGTACAGAGTTATTCATGGTAAGACACTGTACAGAGTTATTCATGGTAAGACACTGTACAGAGTTATTCATGGTAAGACACTGTACAGAGTTATTCATGGTAAGACACTGTACAGAGTTATTCATGGTAAGACACTGTACAGAGTTATTCATGGTAAGATACTGTACAGAGTTATTCATGGTAAGATACTGTACAGAGTTATTCATGGTAAGACACTGTACAGAGTTATTCATGGTAAGACACTGTACAGAGTTATTCATGGTAAGATACTGTACAGAGTTATTCATGGTAAGACACTGTACATAGTTATTCATGGTAAGACACTGTACAGAGTTATTCATGGTAAGATACTGTACAGAGTTATTCATGGTAAGACACTGTACAGAGTTATTCATGGTAAGATACTGTACAGAGTTATTCATGGTAAGACACTGTACAGAGTTATTCATGGTAAGACACTGTACAGAGTTATTCATGGTAAGATACTGTACAGAGTTATTCATGGTAAGATACTGTACAGAGTTATTCATGGTAAGACACTGTACAGAGTTATTCATGGTAAGACACTGTACAGAGTTATTCATGGTAAGATACTGTACAGAGTTATTCATGGTAAGACACTGTACATAGTTATTCATGGTAAGACACTGTACAGAGTTATTCATGGTAAGATACTGTACAGAGTTATTCATGGTAAGACACTGTACAGAGTTATTCATGGTAAGATACTGTACAGAGTTATTCATGGTAAGATACTGTACAGAGTTATTCATGGTAAGATACTGTACAGAGTTATTCATGGTAAGACACTGTACAGAGTTATTCATGGTAAGATACTGTACAGAGTTATTCATGGTAAGACACTGTACAGAGTTATTCATGGTAAGACACTGTACAGAGTTATTCATGGTAAGATACTGTACAGAGTTATTCATGGTAAGATACTGTACAGAGTTATTCATGGTAAGATACTGTACAGAGTTATTCATGGTAAGACACTGTACAGAGTTATTCATGGTAAGACACTGTACAGAGTTATTCATGGTAAGATACTGTACAGAGTTATTCATGGTAAGACACTGTACAGAGTTATTCATGGTAAGACACTGTACAGAGTTATTCATGGTAAGATACTGTACAGAGTTATTCATGGTAAGACACTGTACAGAGTTATTCATGGTAAGATACTGTACAGAGTTATTCATGGTAAGACACTGTACAGAGTTATTCATGGTAAGACACTGTACAGAGTTATTCATGGTAAGATACTGTACAGAGTTATTCATGGTAAGACACTGTACAGAGTTATTCATGGTAAGACACTGTACAGAGTTATTCATGGTAAGACACTGTACAGAGTTATTCATGGTGAGATACTGTACAGAGTTATTCATGGTAAGACACTGTACAGAGTTATTCATGGTAAGACACTGTACAGAGTTATTCATGGTAAGACACTGTACAGAGTTATTCATGGTAAGATACTGTACAGAGTTATTCAAGGTAAGATACTGTACAGAGTTATTCATGGTAGGACACTGTACAGAGTTATTCATGGTAAGATACTGTACAGAGTTATTCATGGTAAGATACTGTACAGAGTTATTCATGGTAAGACACTGTACAGAGTTATTCATGGTAAGATACTGTACAGAGTTATTCATGGTAAGATACTCTACAGAGTTATTCATGGAAAGATACTGTACAGAGTTATTCATGGTAAGACACTGTACAGAGTTATTCATGGTAAGACACTGTACAGAGTTATTCATGGTAAGACACTGTACAGAGTTATTCATGGTAAGATACTCTACAGAGTTATTCATGGAAAGATACTGTACAGAGTTATTCATGGTAAGACACTGTACAGAGTTATTCATGGTAAGACACTGTACAGAGTTATTCATGGTAAGACACTGTACAGAGTTATTCATGGTAAGATACTGTACAGAGTTATTCATGGTAAGATACTGTACGATAATTCATTACAATTAATCCCTCCCTTAAAAGCAAAGCTTATGAAACAGCTGACTAACTTTTATGATTGCATGCAATTAAGACTAAAATGAAAAGCGTCGTTGTAAAGTTAGTTTCATAGAATTTAAAAAAATAGCAACATATTTGCCAGTTTCTCTACAACCACGGTAAATACAAGCAACAACATCTGTTAAATATTCCCGGTCCAAAATTCAAATTCACTTTATTTCACCCCGACTTGGAAATATAGTTAATTTGGAACAGCTGTATGAAATATACCGTAAATTTATGTCTGGATTTTAATCCGGATTAAATATTAGATGTTACGAATTTCGGTATAAAATTTGTGAGTAATTAACATAAGAGACCTGCGCTGAAACAATTTCCAGCACAATTTATTATTTAAGGTTAAGGTACCTTTCTTTGTGAGCGCCGGTGTATCCTTTAGTATCTGTCAGTCTCCCTGTGACACCGGTGTCTGCACCCTTTGTGGTACCTTTCATGGATGGAGATTTTAAGCTTTCTAGAACAACAACATACGGTAATATGGTATTATGTTACAGAGAAACGGGTGTAGATAAAATACAAAGGGCGATGATGAATCAAATCTTAAGGAATACAACGATTTAATTTAATTTTCAGTTCGGTTGTAATGTTAATAAAATATTATCCGTAAGTAGTTTAAACTCACCAACAACTTTTTTGTAGTTCTCTTCATTATCCTCGCCGTATCTGGCTTTAGCAGCTTGATGGAGACTCTTCTCGAATCCGGCGTAGTTCACATTCCTACCGGTTCTAAAATTGAAATAGTTGAAATAGTCATAATTATTAATTTTTAATTATTACTTTAATTAATTACAATAATAATTAATTATCACCTTATTATTCCCTTACATTCTTACTATACACAACACATTCTTACTATACACAACACAAACTTACTATACACAACACAAACTTACTATACACAACACAAACTTACTACACACAACACAAACTTACTATACACAACACAAACTTACTATACACAACACAAACTTACTCTACATAATACAAACTTAATATACACAACACAAACTTACTCTACATAATACAAACTTAATATACACAACACAAACTTACTCTACATAATACAAACTTACTATACACAACACAAACTTACTATACACAACACAAACTTACTATACACAACACAAACTTACTCTACATGTTACAAACTTAATATACACAACACAAACTTACTATACATAATACAAACTTACTATACAAAACACAAACTTACTATACACAACACAAACTTACTCTACATAATACAAACTTAATATACACAACACAAACTTACTATACATAATACAAACTTACTATACAAAACACAAACTTACTATACACAACACAAACTTACTATACACAACACAAACTTACTCTACATAATACAACACAAACTTACTATACACAACACAAACTTACTATGCTCAAACTTACTATACACAACACAAACTTACTATACATAATACAAACTTACTATACACAACACAAACTTACTATACACAACACAAACTTACTATACACAACACAAACTTACTCTACATAATACAAACTTAATATACACAACACAAACTTACTATACATAATACAAACTTACTATACAAAACATAAACTTACTATACACAACACAAACTTACTATACACAACACAAACTTACTCTACATAATACAACACAAACTTACTATACACAACACAAACTTACTATGCACAAACTTACTATACACAACACAAACTTACTATACATAATACAAACTTACTATGCACAAACTTACTATACACAACACAAACTTACTATACACAACACAAACTTACTATACACAACACAAACTTACTATACACAACACAAACTTACTATACACAACACAAACTTACTCTACATAATACAACACAAACTTACTATACACAACACAAACTTACTATACACAACACAAACTTACTATGCACAAACTTACTATACACAACACAAACTTACTATACATAATACAAACTTACTATGCACAAACTTACTATACACAACACAAACTTACTATACACAACACAAACTTACTATACACAACACAAACTTACTATACACAACACAAACTTACTCTACATAATACAACACAAACTTACTCTACATAATACAACACAAACTTACTATACACAACACAAACTTACTATGCACAAACTTACTATACATAATACAAACTTACTATGCACAAACTTACTATACACAAACTTACTATACACAACACAAACTTACTATCAACACAAATTTACTATACACAACACAAACTTACTATACACAACACAAACTTACTATACACAAGATAAACTTACTATACACAACACAAACTTACTATACACAACACAAACTTACTATGCACAAACTTACTATACACAAACTTACTATACACAACACAAACTTACTATCAACACAAACTTATTATACACAACACAAACTTACTATACACAACACAAACTTACTATACACAACACAAACTTACTATACACAAGATAAACTTACTATACACAACACAAATTTACTATACACAACACAAACTTACTATACACAACACAAACTTACTATGCACAAACTTACTATACACAAGATAAACTTACTATACACAACACAAACTTACTATACACAACACAAACTTACTATGCACAAACTTACTATACATAATACAAACTTACTATGCACAAACTTACTATACATAATGCAAACTTACTATGCACAAACTTACTATACATAATACAAACTTACTATGCACAAACTTACTATACATAATACAAACTTACTATACACAACACAAACTTACTCTACACAACACAAACTTACTATACATAATACAACACAAACTTACTATGCACGATACAAACTTACTATACACAACACAAACTTACTATGCACAAACTTACTATACACAACACAAACTTACTATACACAACACAAACTTACTATACACAACACAAACTTACTATACACAAGATAAACTTACTATACACAACACAAACTTACTATACACAACACAAACTTACTATGCACAAACTTACTATACACAACACAAACTTACTATGCACAAACTTACTATACACAACACAAACTTACTATACACAAGATAAACTTACTATACACAACACAAACTTACTATACACAACACAAACTTACTATGCACAAACTTACTATACACAAGATAAACTTACTATACACAACACAAACTTACTATACACAACACAAACTTACTATGCACAAACTTACTATACATAATACAAACTTACTATGCACAAACTTACTATACATAATACAAACTTACTATGCACAAACTTACTATACATAATACAAACTTACTATGCACAAACTTACTATACATAATACAAACTTACTATACACAACACAAACTTACTCTACACAACACAAACTTACTATACATAATACAACACAAACTTACTATGCACGATACAAACTTACTATACACAACACAAACTTACTATGCACAAACTTACTATACACAACACAAACTTACTATACACAACACAAACTTACTATACACAACACAAACTTACTATACACAAGATAAACTTACTATACACAACACAAACTTACTATACACAACACAAACTTACTATACACAACACAAACTTACTATACACAAGATAAACTTACTATACACAACACAAACTTACTATACACGATACAAACTTACTATGCACGATACAAACTTACTATGCACAAACTTACTATACATAATACAAACTTACTATGCACAAACTTACTATACATAATACAAACTTACTATACATAATACAAACTTACTATACACAACACAAACTTACTATACATAATACAACACAAACTTACTATACACGATACAAACTTACTATACACAACACAAACTTACTATGCACAAACTTACTATACACAACACAAACTTACTATACACAACACAAACTTACTATACACAACACAAACTTACTATACACAACACAAACTTACTATACACAACACAAACTTACTATGCACAAACTTACTATACATAATACAAACTTACTATACACAAACTTACTATACACAACACAAACTTACTATCAACACAAATTTACTATACACAACACAAACTTACTATACACAACACAAACTTACTATACACAAGATAAACTTACTATACACAACACAAACTTACTATACACAACACAAACTTACTATGCACAAACTTACTATACACAAACTTACTATACACAACACAAACTTACTATCAACACAAACTTACTATACACAACACAAACTTACTATACACAACACAAACTTACTATACACAACACAAACTTACTATACACAAGATAAACTTACTATACACAACACAAACTTACTATACACAACACAAACTTACTATACACAACACAAACTTACTATGCACAAACTTACTATACACAAGATAAACTTACTATACACAACACAAACTTACTATACACAACACAAACTTACTATGCACAAACTTACTATACATAATACAAACTTACTATGCACAAACTTACTATACATAATGCAAACTTACTATGCACAAACTTACTATACATAATACAAACTTACTATGCACAAACTTACTATACATAATACAAACTTACTATACACAACACAAACTTACTCTACATAACACAAACTTACTATACATAATACAACACAAACTTACTATGCACGATACAAACTTACTATACACAACACAAACTTACTATGCACAAACTTACTATACACAACACAAACTTACTATACACAACACAAACTTACTATACACAACACAAACTTACTATACACAAGATAAACTTACTATACACAACACAAACTTACTATACACAACACAAACTTACTATGCACAAACTTACTATACACAACACAAACTTACTATGCACAAACTTACTATACACAACACAAACTTACTATACACAAGATAAACTTACTATACACAACACAAACTTACTATGCACAAACTTACTATACACAAGATAAACTTACTATACACAACACAAACTTACTATGCACAAACTTACTATACACAAGATAAACTTACTATACACAACACAAACGTACTATACACAACACAAACTTACTATGCACAAACTTACTATACATAATACAAACTTACTATGCACAAACTTACTATACATAATACAAACTTACTATGCACAAACTTACTATACATAATACAAACTTACTATGCACAAACTTACTATACATAATACAAACTTACTATACACAACACAAACTTACTCTACACAACACAAACTTACTATACATAATACAACACAAACTTACTATGCACGATACAAACTTACTATACACAACACAAACTTACTATGCACAAACTTACTATACACAACACAAACTTACTATACACAACACAAACTTACTATACACAACACAAACTTACTATACACAAGATAAACTTACTATACACAACACAAACTTACTATACACAACACAAACTTACTATACACAACACAAACTTACTATACACAAGATAAACTTACTATACACAACACAAACTTACTATACACAACACAAACTTACTATGCACAAACTTACTATACACAAGATAAACTTACTATACACAACACAAACTTACTATACACGATACAAACTTACTATGCACGATACAAACTTACTATGCACAAACTTACTATACATAATACAAACTTACTATGCACAAACTTACTATACATAATACAAACTTACTATACATAATACAAACTTACTATACACAACACAAACTTACTATACATAATACAACACAAACTTACTATACACGATACAAACTTACTATACACAACACAAACTTACTATGCACAAACTTACTATACACAACACAAACTTACTATACACAACACAAACTTACTATACACAACACAAACTTACTATACACAACACAAACTTACTATGCACAAACTTACTATACACAACACAAACTTACTATACACAAGATAAACTTACTATACACAACACAAACTTACTATACACAACACAAACTTACTATGCACAAACTTACTATACACAATATAAACTTACTATACACAACACAAACTTACTATACACAACACAAACTTACTATGCACAAACTTACTATACATAATACAAACTTACTATGCACAAACTAACTATACATAATACAAACTTACTATGTACAAACTTACTATACATAATACAAACTTACTATGCACAAACTTACTATACATAATACAAACTTACTATACACAACACAAACTTACTCTACACAACACAAACTTACTATACATAATACAACACAAACTTACTATGCACGATACAAACTTACTCTACATAATACAACACAAACTTACTTACTATACACTTACTTACTCACTTACTTACACTTACTATGCACAAACTTACTATACACAACACAAACTTACTATACACAACACAAACTTACTATACACAAGATAAACTTACTATACACAACACAAACTTACTATACACAACACAAACTTACTATGCACAAACTTACTATACACAAGATAAACTTACTATACACAACACAAACTTACTATACACGATACAAACTTACTATGCACGATACAAACTTACTATGCACAAACTTACTATACATAATACAAACTTACTATACATAATACAAACTTACTATACACAACACAAACTTACTATACACAGCACAAACTTACTATACATAATACAAACTTACTATGCACAAACTTACTATACATAATACAAACTTACTATGCACAAACTTACTATACACAACACAAACTTACTCTACACAACACAAACTTACTATACATAATACAACACAAACTTACTATGCACGATACAAACTTACTATACACAACACAAACTTACTATGCACAAACTTACTATACACAACACAAACTTACTATACATAATACAAACTTACTATACACAACACAAACTTACTATACATAATACAAACTTACTATACACAACACAAACTTACTATACATAATACAAACTTACTATGCACAAACTTACAATACACAACACAAACTTACTATACACAACACAAACTTACTATACACAACACAAACTTACTATACACAACACAAACTTACTATACACAACACAAACTTACTATACACAAACTTACTATACACAACACAAACTTACTTGCAACGTGTAAATATCATGTCAACCTCAGCCCCATCCAGACTATTACCAGCGGACTTTTTCTTCGTACTGAGTCCTGCATCCTCTAGAACTTTCTTCCACATGGCTGACGTTAACTCAGCCTGTTTGCCAAGCTTTACATACTCTTCGTAAATCTTCTTTAAAGACATAACTTATTGATTTATAAACTTATAAACGTCAAATAAAGTGTTAAAAGAATATAATAATTTAAGAAGTCATAAAAATGAAAATGAAAAGGTGTATAAAAATTGATAGAAAACAATCAATATGGGAGTACTGTTACTACAGTTAATGAATACCAGTAATATTTTAGGATGCTTGGGTGCATGCCAAGAAACTCATCACTAGGCATTTGTTACGGTTTACATGTGAAATCGTCTATATTTGCGGTCTACTAAATTTACAAATGAGAAACGTTTTTGTCAATAATGGTTGGAAATGTATATAGAATTATGGAATAATTTATTGTTAACATAAACGAATTTTTGATAAATTGCCCACTATTAATTCTGACGTACAATACGGCGTAGATTTATAAGAAACTCTCCAGCTGTGTTCGAGTAATAGTTCCAAGAATATCCTCTTTATTTCTGGCAATATTCGAACTAAGTAGGCCTACTGTTTCACGGTGGTTTTATCCAACATGCTGACTATAAAATACAATAATTGGACCTTATAACTAGTAGTTAAAATACAATAACGCATTGTCCTGAACTGATAACAATCATGTAATGTTTTTATTGATGATATAATATATAAAATAATATAGTTTATTTAGTAATTTAAACAGGACTTAGGATGATCCATATATCTATAATCGGCATGCTGCATTGAAGCTGCACATTGAGATGCTGGCTAACACAATTGGCAAGCCCAATGCAGCGTGCATTAAGAATGCTATGCCGGCTTATCAACAAAGTTGGACCGCCACAACTCAGTATCCCCCATGACTTTCGCGAGATTATCCGCTTCTTCAAGGCCAGTGTCCTTTAAGATGCGTCTCATGAAAGTCATGGGCGGTCCACCATGCTTATTTAACCCATGGAGTTGCCAAAGCACAAGATTGTGCACAGGCGACCAGCCTGGCGACGACGAAACCAATGTCCTGCAAAGCGGGGGCAGCTTTGTTCTAGTGTCAAGCTTGGGGACTAATGAGACTCCTCCAATGTTATATAGTGTCTGGTTGGAGATGTGTGCATTTGTACTTGACACAGTGAACCCGGCGTAGCATTCTTGTGAATGTGCCATCCAGAGATTTGGTGTCCTCAGCAGTTAGAGCCCAGCATGGACTCCCATAGAGGAGTACTAGAACTACTGATGCTCTAAATAATCGGACCTTAAGTTTCCGATGAATTCTGTGTGACTTCCAAATCATTGAAAGCCCATTCAATGCTGCCCATGCCTTTCCTTTACGTATTCGAAGGTCCTCACCTGACTTCCGGATCCATGATCCCAGGTAACAGAAGTCATCCACATGCTCAAGCATACCATTCTTTGAGCTTATGCTCATCCGATCAGTTATTTGCTGAGGAATTTCAAAGTTAACTGTCAAAATTTTGGTCTTTTTGGAGTTAATAAAAAGACCAACACTAGAAGCAGCATGTTCTAATGAGCTGAGGAGCCGTTGGGCTCCCTCTAGTGATTCTGAGAGTACTCCTAAGTCATCAGCAAAGTCTAGATCAGTTAGGTACTTGGCTGGATTTCCTCGACATCTGGAGCCAGTAGGTGGAGTTATCATCACCCCATCATCATTATGATGATCTAAGGACATGCGTAGAACATAGTCAACCACAATTATGAATAAGAATGGTGCAAGTGTGTCTCCCTGGAGGACTCCCCCCCCCCCCCCATACTTCAAATGGTTCTGTGTCACCATCAACAGTAGACACAAATGTTGTCGAACCATCATCATATACTGATCTGATTGCTACAATAATTTCATCAGGAGTCCCATATAATGATCCAAATCTACAGCAAATGAAGCGGGAAAAATGAATTCGAAGCCGCGTCTCCCGATAAACGTTCATGTATGCCGGAGGAAGCTCCTGCGTCGTTCCGAGTGACTTCCTATAGAGTTGGATCATCCGAAGTCCTGTTTAAATTACTTAATAATTTATAATTCGACGCAAATGGCGGCGAGTATTGTCTTGTCTCAATGTTAAATAATCAATTTAGGGAAAGGAGCAGGTTACAGATATTCTATGCAAAAACATGAACTAATAGAACAAGCAATAGAACAGGTTAGTTTTATTTTTGGGAGTAATCAGCTGTTATTTGGGCCGATTTTCACTGGGGAGCGATTAATTAATATTGCGCCGGAAGATATTCCCCCCCCCCCCCCCCCCCACCCCATCCTACAATATATTGCCTGTATAATTATTTGCAGTGTTTTGTAATTATTTACAATCAACTGGTATTTACAATATATACCCAATCGAGGGCCCTGGGCCAACTTATAGTGGGAAATTATACAAAATTTAGGGGCTGTTCTTTATAGGTTTATTTACACCGGTAATATTCTATTTTGTTGCAACTTTAAATAAAGACAACGCGAATCATATAGTATAAATAATCATGAAACAGGCAATAAATATTATATTCAATTATCAATAAATAATGAAATAGCAATAAGGTGGTGTATTTATTGGCAATGCCTCACTCCAGGCACGTTGCCTACTACAGTGGCTCATATACCCACAACTAGGCCTACATCATCCCTACTATTAATTGTACAGGACTACCGACGCTTCTGAGTTCCACAATCCAGTCCCATATTCCTGCTTGCAGCTGGCACAACGCATCCAGTCACCATGACAATCACAGGATATCATTTAATTGGCTGATTTATTTATTATTTTCCGAAATCATTCAATAATCTCGAAAAATTCTTCGGATTATACAGTAATTAGATAACGATTAAACATAATTGAAACAGAAGGACACGAAATTTAAATAAAATAAATCGTATAAGTACCGTGGCTGATTGCGGCCACATTTGAATTCTTCTTTTTTTCTTCAAAAAAAAAATACACCTAATTATTCTGACAAATATTTAGCTGTACTTTTTTTTTCTTCAAAAAAAAAAAAAATACGCCCAATTATTCTGACAAATAATTTGGAGTATTTCTTTTTTCTTTATCTAAAAAAAAAATACACCTAATTATTCTGACAAATAATTTGGAGTATTTCTTTTTTTATTTATCTAAAAAAAAATACTCCTAATTAATATATGTTACCATATTGGAGGGAATTTTGAACCAGAAGACAGGTACCGACAGATACTACTGTAGGCCTACAGTTCCCCTGTATCAAACCATACAGCACTGCTGAGTGCACAGGCACACGCCATTTCGCAGTTCTGACGTGCTTAGGCCTAAGTGCTGAAGTGTAGTACTGTAGTAGCAGTAGTGGCAGAGTAGCCTACCGTTTGTACCGGGTACCGGTCGTGCTATCCACAGGTACCTGTTTAAAATTCCCTCCAATAACATATTATATTAATTAATTAGGAGTATTTTTTTTAGATAAAGAAAAAAGAAATACTCCAAATTATTTGTCAGAATAATTAGGTGTATTTTTTTTTTAGATAAAGAAAAAAGAAATACTCCAAATTATTTGTCAGAATAATTAGGTGTATTTTTTTTTGAAGAAAAAAAGAAGAATTCAAATGTGGCCGCAATCAGCCACTAATTACTATTTAATAAATGGGAAATTATTTAATTAATTGAAATTATTGAAAAGGCGCCTTATTTATATACAAAGAAAGCTCTTTAAACAAATTTTAATTTTCTTCTTTAAATAAAATGGCAAATAATGTGCGGATCAAGTCTATGATGATAATGGAGACCTTGAGTAAGGGTTTACCGAAATCAATGTTAGGTAACACGTTCGTGGGGCCTTCGCGCAGCACGAGGCTCAGTTACGAGATACAGATTAATATTGAGCGATTCTACTGTATCACAAACTCGGTATCTAAGAAATTTAACCAAACACCAGTAAATCAAAAGAGAGGGAAAAGCCCCCCCCCCCCCCCCCCCCCCCCCCTCTTAATCTGCACCACCCCCAACCCAAAGGCGCACACAGGATTGATGAAAGGCAGAGGTATTAACATAGAATTTGTGTTTTAAAAGAAATGGTCTTATGTATTTTTAATATAACACAAAATTAATTATCTTACAGTAGCTTCTTGAAGGCCACACGGAAATTCAACTTGGAAAATTTCTAAACTTTTGCCAGACTACATGTGTAACAAGTTTGGATAGATTTCATTAACATTTGGGATAGTACTTGTCATATCTGAACCTAATCTGGACCCAATCTCGAGAATTATACCAAATCTGAACCCAATCTGAATCGAAAATAGAAAGAGGGGTTAAAATTATTAATTTTTGTATTAACAATTTTGGAATTTGAAGAAATTTTACATATCTTTTTTCATATTTAAATTTGCGGACAGCCGCAGCACACCTGCTGTATTGGGGACTGCAGTTACTGCTGTATTGTACTGCTGTGCAGTCGTTAACGTTATAGCTCATCTCTACCGGTAGGCGATATCCCAACCGAACTACGGCTGTACGGTTCTCGTAGCATTTCGGTTTCGGTTCTTATTTTGGGTAGGTTACTAGTTCCTGGTACCGGTCCCTAGGCTACATCTGTCCAGCTGTCTCTACATACTGACATATACACACGGCACCGGTAGAGGTGAGCTATAACGTTAACGACTGAATGACTGTACAGCAGTACAATTAATACAGCAGTAACTGACTGCAGTCCCCAATACAGCAGTAGTGCTGCGGCTGCCCGCAAATTTAAATATGAAAAAAGATATGTAAAATTTCTTCAAATTCCAAAATTATGTTAATTCAAAAATTAATAATTTTAACCCCTCTTTCTATTTTCGATTCAGATTGGGTTCAGATTTGGTATAATTCTCGAGATTGGATCCAGATTAGTTTCAGATTGGGTTCAGAGTGGGATCAGATATGACTTTAAGTACTGTACTATCCAACATTTTATTTACGTTTAAAATTGAACGCAACAGAACGAGAGAACAACAGAACGACCAGACACACCGATTGAGTTAGTGGTACCCGTATGTTAAGCTCGCTTACTTTCGTGGCTCGCCCCACACCATAGAAAATAGACCATGATATTAATGAGATACTAAATGTTATATTATTATCTATTTCATAGGACCTAAGTTCGTTCTGTGTGCTGGTGCTTGGTACAGTAGATAGTTACCGGTACTGCAGGAGATACATACTGTACATTACCATATTTACAGGACTGCAGGATTCTTATGTCTGTATTGCTGTATGTGATTGGTGACGGTGTACGGTGATTTATTGTCCAGTTTCTTATCTCGCTACTTTTTTTATACTTGACAATTTGCAATTTGGCCCTATGACGCTTATTACTACAATAAAATATATCATAATAAAATGGTTTATATATTAAAATCAGTAACGGTATTATCATTATAAGTACAGTCGCCATACCAATATGTAGACACAATACAACTAAGGCCATTATTGCACATAAAAATATTGACACAAATATCTTGCATGTTAAAATAATCACAATAGTTAAGACGATTCCAGTGTATATTAACAATATCTCCCGAGATATGACTATGTTTAAAATAATAATACTTAATATTAACTCGACATTGTCTGTCTGTATTGCTGTATGTGATTGGTGACGGTGTAGTCAGTGCTCTACTGTTGTACTGTTCTACAGTATCTATATATTATATAAGACTAATATACTGTATATCAAGGAAGTTATATCGTGAAGAACCTACTTCATTACTACTTACTTCTGTACTTACATGAGAACGTAATATGGCGCAGTTGTGGCGTACTTAGACAGTGCGCGATCACGATTCTTCCAGATAGACTGCTGACAGCGTTTCTGAGAACTTTGAATTCCGCAGATGTCTGCAGAAAATATTCGGTCGGCCATAGGGAAACGTACTGCTCAGAAAGGCTAAGTTACAATGCATTTACGAAATTGCCAGAAATCCGTAGACGCTTTTCAGGGTTCAGAAACTGCTACTTGGTCGCATTGAATTCTCCGTATGATGAAGCGATGCATTGAATCGGCTGAAAATGTTTTGGGTTTGGTGATTTCACATCACACTGCAGCACTGATGTTAAAGTTTTAGAAAACCGGATAGATGACATTGATACACATGATAATTATATTTAATCGACTGCCGGTTTAGTTATTGAAATGTATTCTTATATGGATAGATTTGAAGATGAGCTTCACAAAAATACAGTTTCTACCGGTTCGAGGAGGGACCACACTGCGAGTTCCCTTGATGACAAAATTCCACCAATGTCTCTGCTGGAAATTGGCCATTCTGCACGGCCAATAGTTGCTGATCCGCCAGCCCTAGAGGATGGAACAGATTTCCAAAAGTTTCAACGTTGGTTAGAAGTTTGGAGGCCTTACTTTCAACTAACTAAGATCTATAAATCTCCTAGGGAGGATCAGATTGCTGCATTTTTTAGTCACTGTCATCCAGATTTCCTGAATACAGTGCGACGAGTTATTGAGATACCTCATAATACATCTATGACATTGGATGAAGTTATTAACGAAATTAGCAATTAGTTAAGGTGTGATCGCAACCCAAATGTAGATTGGAGAAACCTTCTCACTGTAAAACAAGAAGAAGGTGAGTCAATTTATAAATATTATACACGTGTTACTGAACTTGCTGAATATGCTGATGTTCAAAATGTTACATACAGTATTTTAACCACTGCAATTCTTGAGGGTCTTAAAGACGAGTCAGCTCGTGCTAAGGTTATTGCAAAAAAACCGGCACTAAATTTTAAAGATACTTTTGAATTTTTGCGATCTACTGAAGCAGCAAAGAGGGATTCAAAGCAAATTAGTGACAATAAATATGAAATTTCTGCTACTAAACACAAGACTAAATATAAGCAAAATAAGGATAGAGGGTTCAAACCTCCTAATTCAAAAGTTACAACTTCTACTTCTTTTAAACCCGCAACAAACAACAGATCAAATGCCGAGAAACACTTACTACATAACGATATCACTATTGGAAATAATGCAAAGAAATTTTGTTTCCGGTGTGGATTTGATCTCCATGAAGATTTGAGAAAATGCCCCGCATTAAATTCTGAATGCCAGTATTGGAAACGGGTTGGTCATTACAAACGTGTCTGTTTGCAACGTACCCGGGATGGGCAAAGTTCGAATAAAAATTCGAAAAAGGTTAATGTTATTAGACAATCTGCTGGAGTTACAAGCAGCCATATTTTACATGTTAAAATTGCTGATCCAAAGAATAACAACATTTTGGGAATTGTGATAGCACACCCTGATACTGGTGCAGAGTGTACTGATGAAGATACTGGTGTACAGATACTGGTGAAGATATTTATTTATTGAATGATATTACACTATCTTGCCTTGCTCCTCCAACTAATGATAGATTAGTTTCTGTTGAAAATCATACTCTCAAAAAAATTGGAACATTTAGAGCTCAAATATCAGTTGATGGATATCAGCGTACAGTTGATACTATAATTAATGTTTGTAGAGGGATTAAAGGTTTATATTTATCCCATGAAGTTTGTGCATCACTTCTAACAATTCCACAAGATTTCCCTACTCCACAGGGAGATGATGGGAAATTAATATATGTTGCTACTGTTTCGGGCAGACAAGAAATAGTGTTTGATACAGAAAAACGATCTGCTTGGATTAAAAGTTTACCTGCTGATAACCCTTCACCACAACTCAGATCAGCAGTCGAAACAAAACTCAAAAACATATACAAGTCAGTTTTTGATGATTCTGATACATTGCATCCCATGGTTGGATCTCAAATTGGAGCACCTATGAAAATTGAACTCTTACCAGACGCATCGCCATTTGCAGTGCATGCGGCCAGGCCAATACCATTTGCATTACGAGATAGAGTTCGAAATGAACTTGATTACATGTTAAAGCGTGGCATTATATCAGAAGTAGGAGATATACCTACTTATTGGTGCCACCCCTTGGTGGTTGCCCCTAAACCTGGGGGTAAGATAAGAATGTGTGTCGACCTTACAAAGTTGAACCATCAAGTTAAACGACCTGTTCATCCTACGAAAACCCCATTTACTGCGGTTTCTGGGATAAAACCTACTGCAAAGTATTTTACCAAATTAGATGCAACTAAGGGCTACTGGCAATTGCCCTTGGATACAAAGTTTCAAGAGTTTACTACATTTATTACGCCTTGGGGAAGGAACAAATTTCTTCGGGCCCAAATGGGATTTGTGGGATCTGGTGATTCTTACAGTTTGCATGGTGATATTGCATTCAGTGGTATCAATAGATTAAATAAAGTTGTAGATGATATTGCGCTGGATGGTGACACACACAGAGAGACTATTAATATAACTTGTGATGTTCTAGAACGGTGTGCAAAACATGGTATAACAATTAATGGTGATAAGTGCAAATTTGCTGCTGATGAGATAGACTTTGTTGGATACCATGTTAAACAAGGTGGTTATGAAGCAGATCCTTGTAAAGTTAATGCCATTGCGGATTTCCCAGTACCAACAACTAGAACAGATCTCCGATCTTTTCTTGGTTTAGTTAACCAGCTAGGCCAATTTGCTACTGAGATTGCTGGAGCAGCAGAGCCCCTGAGAGATCTTGTTAAGATTAAAAATGAATTTACCTGGAATGCAAATCATACCAAAGCATTTAATTCAGTGAACAAAGCTTTGGTAAGTACACCGGTACTTTCTCAGTTTGACCCTTAGACAGTCTTTCAGTTAGACAGTCTTACAGACTGATGCTGCACGAACAAAAGGTCTTGAATTCGCATTACTACAAAACCAGAATGGGTTTTGGAAACTTATTCAATGCGGATCTAGATTCCTTCAACCGGCCGAGACGAAATATGCTATTATAGAGCTTGAAGCTCTTGCCATTGTATGGGCTACATTAAAATGTCGACTATTTCTCATGGGTTTACCTAACTATACCGTCTTTGTGGATCATAAACCACTGATCCCAATTTTCAATGACTTTACAATGGATACTATTGATAATATTCGACTCCAAAACTACAAGGAGAAATTATCTGTATTCCAGTGTACCTTAAAATGGATTAAAGGTAAAAATCATTGTGTTCCAGACACATTATCACGCTATCCTGTTGATGATCCCACTCTTGAAGACTGTCATGAACACTCGAATAATCAAGAGATGTTAAATGCATGTATCCAAATTTCTGCTTGTAACATTAAATCGGACGGAGAAATAAATGATGTTTATGGTGATCAAATTCTACAAGAATTGCGCGAGTATGGGAAAGCTGATTTGAAATATCAGGAACTTTTACAAGCTGTGGCCTCAGATTATAATGAAAGTGGAAGTAATCCCTAGGTATTATTGTTTAAATCGATATGGAAAGAACTGAGTATCGATAATGGTTTAATTTTGAGAAATTCTCGAATTGTTATACCTCCTAATTATATTAAGATGGTTTTGTCTAGATTACATGAAAGCCATCAGGGGATCGACAGGACAAACGCGCAAGATAAGTCGTTTATTGGCCTGGCATGAACAATGATGTGAAGACCACAGTTGAGAATTGTATACAATGTGCCAAACGCTTACCAAGTCTTCCTAAGGAATCTCTAATGAGGGATGAGATCCCTTCCCGCGTTTTTGAATCTGTTTCATGCGATCTTTTTCAATACAGTGGGGTTGAGTTCTTGCTGTATGTTGATCGATTAAGTGGTTTCCCATTTATTCATGAATTTGGTAGATCACCAAGTGCCACACAATTAATCAAAGTAATTCGTTCCTAATTTGTACAAACAGGGGTACCAGTTCGCATTCGGACAGATGGTGGCCCCCAATTTAAAGCAGATGAATTTCAGAAATTTTAGAAGTTGTGGTCTGTTAAATGGGCTCCGAGCAGCCCTTACTATCCCCAATCTAATGGTCATGCGGAAGTGCATGTCAAATCTATCAAAGGATTGGTTGCTAAGTCTGGCGGAAAAATAAACTCGGATTCCTTCCAAGCCGGACTATTGGAGTTAAGAAATACTCCAATATCAGATGGTCTATCGCCGGCCCAGCGTGTATATGGCCATCCCATACGCTCTAAAGTGCCAACTCATTGGTCAGCTTTCTCTAGAGATTGGCAAATTTCAGTAGAAGAAGCTGACATTAAAGCTGCTAATATCCGAGATTCATCAAAACTCCTTTATGACAGAACTGCTCAACCATTGAAACCTCTCGATATCGGATGTCAAGTCACTATTCAAGATAACGCATCAAAGAGATGAAATAAAATTGGTATTATGGTAGAATCTGATTTTTATCGTGGTTACTGAGTGAAACTGAAGTCTGGGAGAACATATTGGCGTAACAGGAGGTTGTTGCGCGTTTTTAAAGGAGCTACAAATGATGTTGTGGACAAACCAACCGCTACTGGATGTGGGAATGTGAATGACCATGAGGAGTTTCGACGCAGTTCTAGAACACGGAAAATTCCTGACCGTTATACTGTGTCCTACATGGCATCACTGCTCAAACTTATTAAATATAGTATTTACTATATATACATATATATATTTGGTATTCTATTTACTAGTTGATTTGATTCATCAAATAACTCATAAAAAGGGAGATGTTATATTATTATCTATTTCATAGGACCTAAGTTCGTTCTGTGTGCTGGTGCTTGGTAGATAGTTACCGGTACTGTAGGAGATACATACATTACCATATTTACAGGACTGCAGGATTCATATGTCTGTACTGCTGTATGTGATTGGTGACGGTGTAGTCAGTGCTCTACTGTTGTACTGTTCTATCTATAAGACTAATATATATCAAGGAAGTTATATCGTGAAGAACCTACTTCATTACTACTTACTTCTGTACTTACATGAGAACGTAATACTAAATAATAGTGTTGTCATATGAAATACCCCCGTATATTGTATTCGAGATCTGTGATTGAGCGTCAGTGGAGTCTGAGGCCATGGTAGTTATTCGAGACACTAAATAATAGTGTTGTCATATGAAATACCCCCGTATATTGTATTCGAGATCTGTGATTGAGCGTCAGTGGAGTCTGAGGCCATGGTAGTTTTTCTTTTACGCTCTCACTCCATTTGAAATATATATAGAGGGAGATTTACACTTCACGAAGTATTAAATGTAAGGCACACCATAGGCAATATGAATATTTATCACCTACTATTTAAGTAAAGTAAAACAGCTGAATCTGATATTCTGTTGAGTTTATTGTTTACAATTTTTTAAGGCTCACGTGAGAAACTCATCAACAAGGATCGATTACTGTCTGATAGCATCACTATCACTAAACAACGTCTCTATTCGATATTACTTGTTAGACATTCTCAAAAGTGATGTTACCTTCTGTAAAGTTAGAATTGCTGCTTCTAATGGAAAAATGGGTGAATGAAAGAAGTGCCAAAACTTTTCAAATGATTTTATTAGTTAAAATTTGGGGTGTAAAAAGCGGATCCGGATCCGGATTCCAAAATTATCAATTAAGGGAAAGGAGCAGGTTACAGTGGCACGTTATTTTAACCAAAACAGTAAACTAAAGTCAATAGAACAGATTATAGTTTTATTTTTGGGAGTTATAAAAATGTAAAAACAATCGACTTCCGTATAGTAGGGACAATGTTAAGTGTAGAATCCGGATCTGTGTTTTACTCTAACCCAAAAATTTGTTCTTTTTAGATTATGACGATTTTCAGGGAAGCTGATTTTATCAAGACATGTTAAAATAGTTCAACCGACCGAAGTTGCAATGTTGACGCTGATTTCAACAAAATTTAAAGTGGATCAACTACTGGAACATTGATATTCATCTGTATTCGCTCATTGTTGTTGTCGTCCAAAACAACCGCAATCGTCACCAAAGGAATAACAATATGATTATATATCATCAAAGTGAATTTATTCGACGAGTTAAATTTATTAATATTAAAATATTTATTATAGTGAATGAGTTAATGAGCACCGAGTTAATTAGGTTTGTACAAAAATAGATTAATCTTCTGCGTTTCTTTATCGACTTTCATTTTCTTCGTTTAAAATCCTTCATAAATGACGTAATTCCTGCTTTTACTTGCGGTTCCCGCTAGGGGGCGTATTTCGCTGGAGGACATTCTCGACCTCAACCTTTTTTTGTGACGAAGATATGCCATAATAGCCACGAGACACAACGTCAAAATAACTGAAAAATACAATAACATTATAGCCCTATTTACTTTAATTAAACCGATGTTGTGGGATACATACTGAGTTTCGGTTAGAAACGCGAATTTCGGGCAATCCAGAAACCCTATGATGGTCGTTCTTAGATTAATCATTACCATGCCAACCGACAGACTAACACACGAGAGATTATAGTATTAGGCCTACTTAGAGACACTTACTGGCACAACCCCCTGCGACAATAATAACGAACCCAGTTGATGGTATGCACCGCTGCAATAAATAATTATAATATTTGAAATAATTTATAATTTGAACAGGACTTTTGATGAAGCGAGAAAAAAATTGTGAAACTTTGTTAAATATCTCATCTTTGGATTGATGTTTTTCCTCTAAAAGAATAATAATCTAATAGTCATTAGAAATTTACAACGTGGTATCTGTTGTGATATAAACTTACTTAAGCTTACTTATGGATACTGTTCATAAGAAATTATCAGATAGAGGGGAGGGGGGACTGGATAAAAATTAATTCCTCTCCAGGGGAAATTCGACGCAAATAACAGCTGATTATTCTCAAAAATAAAACTATAACCTGTTCTATTGTGCTTAGTTCATTGTTTAGGTTAAAATAACGTGCACTGTAACTGTAACTGGAACTGTTGAGGCAGGATATTAATTCGCTAAGATGGGATTTGCGTCCAGATCCCCCCCCCCCCCCCCCCCCCAGTCTCCAAATTATACATCTATAACAATATTTATCCATTTTTCATATTGTTACACTGCTGAATCGATATACTGCTCATTCGGATAACCGGACGCCCCTACAATTATGATTAAATGGAGTCGAAAACTGAGATAATGGTACCGGTACAGTTAGGTGCAGTACAACCTAACATAATGGTACCGGTACAGTTAGGTGCAGTACAAACTAACATAATGGTACCGGTACAGTTAGGTGCAGTACAAACTAACATAATGGTACCGGTACAGTTAGGTGCAGTACAAACTAACATAATGGTACCGGTACAGTTAGGTGCAGTACAAAGAAACATGATGGTACCGGTACAGTTAGGTGCAGTACAAACTAACATAATGGTACCGGTACAGTTAGGTGCAGTACAAACTAACATGATGGTACCGGTACAGTTAGGTGCAGTACAAACTAACATGATGGTACCGGTACAGTTAGGTGCAGTACAAACTAACATAATGGTACCGGTACAGTTAGGTGCAGTACAAACTAACATGATGGTACCGGTACAGTTAGGTGCAGTACAAACTAACATGATGGTACCGGTACAGTTAGGTGCAGTACAAACTAACATAATGGTACCGGTACAGTTAGGTGCAGTACAAACTAACATGATGGTACCGGTACAGTTAGGTGCAGTACAAACTAACATGATGGTACCGGTACAGTTAGGTGCAGTACAAACTAACATAATGGTACCGGTACAGTTAGGTGCAGTACAAACTAACATGATGGTACCGGTACAGTTAGGTGCAGTACAAACTAACATGGTGGTACCGGTACGGTTAGGTGCAGTACAAACTAACATGATGGTACCGGTACAGTTAGGTGCAGTACAAACTAACATGATGGTACCGGTACAGTTAGGTGCAGTACAAACTAACATAATGGTACCGGTACAGTTAGGTGCAGTACAAACTAACATGATTGTCAACTTGATAGATTGGGTAGCGGCAGAAACTGGGGTAGGAACTTTCAGGTGGACAGAAAGCATCCGGTTCACATTTAACTGGTTGGCAATGAGGACACTGAAACATAAATAGATTGAATTGTGAGTTTGTGGACAATATGGACACGACATGGAACACATTCATACTGTTCAATTAACTTGACGTTTTTTAGCGCAACTGAAGATCGTGTGACAATGGGATCTTATGCAAGGTGATGCAATTTCATTTAATTCATTTGTTTTTAATTTAAATCAATTAAATTTTAATATAATCATTTAATTTTCCTATGTTTTCCTGTGGTAAAGCCGATTATCACCCATCAGTAAAATATTTCAGGTTCTTTCAGTATGCGGGGCGTTGATTCAACGTATATGGGCTGAACGTATATGGGGTGCACGTGCAACCGTAACAGTTTAGTGGGATGTAGTAGTAGGGGGTAACAGTGGGAGTTGATAATGATAAATACTCACAGGACAGTAATACCCTTGTTGGCAAAGTTTACAGAATCGTCCTCCTTCAGCGATAGAATAACTTCCAACTCTGCACAGCGAACACAGATTGGATGTTGCTTTGGATTTAACCCAACCTAAAGAAAACAATTCACTGTTATTGAAAATTTTACATTTAAATTTAAGCTAAATAACAAAGTAAAATAAATTAATGAATTACTGTTACTAAGTAGGCCTCTGGATGTCACTGGAGTTTGTAGCTACAGTATGGATCAATCACAATCAAATAAATAAATAAATCAATGGATCAATCACATCAACTAACCTGGTGGACACATCAACTAACCTGGTGGACACATCAACTAACCTGGTGGACACATCAACTAAACCTGGTGGACACATCAACTAACCTGGTGGACACATCAACTAACTTGGTGGACACATCAACTAACCTGGTGGACACATTAACTAACCTGGTGGACACATCAACTAAACCTGGTGGACACATCAACTAACCTGGTGGACACATCAACAAACCTGGTGGACACATCAACTAACCTGGTGGACATATCAACTAACCTGGTGGACACATTAACTAACCTGGTGGACACATCAACTAACCTGTTGGACACATCAACTAACCTGGTGGACACATCAACTAACCTGGTGGACATATCAACTAACCCCGTGGACACATCAACTAACTTGGTGGACAAATCAACTAACCTGTTGGACACATCAACTAACCTGGTGGACACATCAACTAACCTGGTGGACATATCAACTAACCCCGTGGACACATCAACTAACTTGGTGGACACATCAACTAACCTGTTGGACACATCAACTAACCTGGTGGACACATCAACAAACCTGGTGGACACATCATTAACATGGAGGACACATCAACTAACCTGGTGGACACATCAACTAACCTGGTGGACATATCAACTAACCTGGTGGACACATCAACTAACCTGGTGGACATATCAACTAACCCCGTGGACACATCAACTAACTTGGTGGACACATCAACTAACCTGTTGGACACATCAACTAACCTGGTGGACACATCAACTAACCTGGTGGACATATCAACTAACCCCGTGGACACATCAACTAACTTGGTGGACACATCAACTAACCTGTTGGACACATCAACTAACCTGGTGGACACATCAACAAACCTGGTGGACACATCATTAACATGGAGGACACATCAACTAACCTGGTGGACACATCAACTAACCTGGTGGACATATCAACTAACCTGGTAGACATATCAACTAACCTGGTAGACACATCAACTAACCTGGTAATAATAATAATAATAATAATATTGGTTATTTATATAGCGCTTTTCTACGCTCAGCATACTCAAAGCGCTTTTATTATCATTACCCCAGCAAAGCCAGGTTCCCATTATACCGCTGGGTTGGCGTAGGCACTAATGTCTAAAGTGTCTTGCCTAGGGACACAAAAGTGCGAAATTTCTACAGCCTTTAGTCGGATTCGAACCTGAACCACCAAACACTATTGTGTAAGCAGTTCAGGCGCCGTATCCACTCGCACACTGCGACATACCACATGGTAGACCCATCAACTAACCTGGTGGACACATCAACTAACCTGGTAGACATATCATTAACCTGGAGGATACATCAACTAACCTGGTGGACACATCAACTAGCCTGGTGGACACATTAGCTAACCTGGTGGACACATCAACTAACCTGGTGGACACATCATTAACATGGAGGACACATCAACTAACCTGGTGGACACATCAACTAACCTGGTGGACATATCAACTAACCTGGTAGACACATCAACTAACCTGGTAATAATAATAATAATAATTATATTGGTTATTTATATAGCGCTTTTCTACGCTCAGCATACTCAAAGCGCTTTTATTATCATTACCCCAGCAAAGCCAGGTTCCCATTATACCGCTGGGTTGGCGTAGGCACTAATGTCTAAAGTGTCTTGCCTAGGGACACAAAAGTGCGAAATTTCTACAGCCTTTAGTCGGATTCGAACCTGAACCACCAAACACTATTGTGTAAGCAGTTCAGGCGCCGTATCCACTCGCACACTGCGACATACCACATGGTAGACCCATCAACTAACCTGGTGGACACATCAACTAACCTGGTAGACATATCATTAACCTGGAGGATACATCAACTAACCTGGTGGACACATCAACTAACCTGGAGGATACATCAACTAACCTGGTGGACACATCAACTAACCTGGTGGACACATCAACAAACCTGGTAGACACATTAACTAACCTGGTTGACACATCAACTAACCTGGTGGATACATCAACTAACCTGGTGGACACATCAACTAACCTGGTGGAAACATCAACAAACCTGGTGGACACATCAACTAACCTGGAGGATACATCAACTAACCTGGTGGACACATCAACTAACCTGGTGGACACATCAACAAACCTGGTAGACACATTAACTAACCTGGTTGACACATCAACTAACCTGGTGGACACATCATTAACCTGGAGGATACATCAACTAACCTGGTGGACACATCAACTAACCTGGTGGACACATCAACTAACCTGGAGGATACATCAACTAACCTGGTGGACACATCAACTAACCTGGTGGACACATCAACAAACCTGGTAGACACATTAACTAACCTGGTTGACACATCAACTAACCTGGTGGACACATCATTAACCTGGAGGATACATCAACTAACCTGGTGGACACATCAACTAACCTGGTGGACACGTCAACAAACCTGGTAGACACATTAACTAACCTGGTGGACACATCAACTAACCTGGTGGACACATCAACTAACCTGGTAGACACATCATTAACCTGGAGGATACATCAACTAACCTGGTGGACACATCAACTGATCTGGTAGACACATCATTAACCTGGAGGATACATCAACTAGCCTGGTGGACACATCATTAACCTGTTGGACCCATCAACTAACCAGGTGGACACATTAACTAACCTGGTGGACACATCATTAACCTGTTGGACACATCAACTAAACTGGTAGATCCATCAACTAACCTCGTGGACACATCATTAACCTGTTGGACACATCAACTAACCTGGTAGACCCTTCAACTAACCTGGTAGACCCATCAACTAACCTGGTACGTTAGTAGAGACCCATCAACTAATGTTCGCGCTTTTAGACCTTTAACAGTTTAACCTGCTAATTTATGTGTCATATGTTGCCTGACAGCCCGTACAAAATATGAACACAGCCGAAGCCAGTATAGCGCGGCGTATGACCCACCGGATGTGGGAGACTGGATTCTATGGCAGAGAGAGGGGTTGGCTACTTTGTATTATTCGATTGATCTCTACTATATAATCTCCAAATACTATGTTTATTTTCATGGAAATACCAACAGTTTCTTTAGATGCTGCGCTTTAAATACCATGCAGAGTTATGACTTATACTAATTACAACGGATGGTCATGAGATAACGCAAATGTTTACATTCTTTAGGAATGTATTATTAATCCTTCCCACTCACGTAACTAACAATAATACTGAAACACCCTAATTTGCCGACTGTCACCAATTTTACTCACATATAAGGATAAATTTAGCTCACGTACGTTGGGGGTTATGAAATAGCATGTATTCATACAAACCACTGTAATTTGAGCCAAGCAATTGTTACTAATGTCCCCTACTGCTTACCTCAATAGTCAAGAAAGTCAGGGGAATTATCGATTATTCATAAGTATTCTCCCAAATATAAGCATTAATAAAATGAGTTACAAACACAGCATATAATAACAGCATAAAACAGTATATGGTATGCGGTGCCGGCAGTGTCAGCAGTCAGAAGTCAGGAAGTGAATGAAGGAGTCAGACAGTTTGAGTGGAAAGTTAATAGATTTGCGTTCTATGATTCTCTCTGACCGCTAATGTTCTGGGCAAAGTCAGAAAGTCAGGAAGTAAAGGATTTGTCGCATTGCGTCATTTTTATATGTCAACAAAGGCAGGTAAATTGAAAATGGCGCTGATTGGCCAAAATATAACACAGGCGCTACGCAAAAAGAAACAGCTGGCAAATTTCGTCATGCTAGCTCTGTACTTAGACAGACGCTAGAGGGCATAAGTCTATACTTTCTCCAACACCTTGGAACAATGCTGGCCTTTTTAGAGTAGTTCGCGAATTGCACAAAAACGACACATTTTTGCCGCAAAAGCTTTAACAACTAACCTGGTACGCTAGTAGACACATCAACTAACCTGGTGGACACAAAAAACTAACCCGGTGGACACATTAACTAACCTGGCGGACACATCAACTAACCTGGTGGACACAATATTTACTAACCTGGTGGACACATTAACTAACCTGGTGGACACATCAACTAACCTGGTGGACACATCAACTAACCTGGTGGACACAATATTTACTAACCTGGTGGACACATTAACTAACCTGGTGGACACATCAACTAACCTGGTGGACACATCAACTAACCTTGTGGACACATTAACTAACCTGGTGGACACATTAACTAAACCTGGTGGACCCATTAACCAACCAGGTGGACACATCAACTAACATGGAGGATACATCAACTAACCTGGTAGACATATCATTAACCTGAAGAACACATCAACTAACCTTTTGGACACATCAACTAACCTGGTGGACACATCAACTAACCTGGTAGACACATCATTAACCTGAAGAACACATCAACTAACCTTTTGGACACATCAACTAACCTGGTGGACACAATATTTACTAACCTGGTGGACACATTAACTAACCTGGTTGACACATCAAATAACCTGGTGGACACATTATTAACCTGGAGGACACATTAACTAACCTGGTAGACACATTAACTAACCTGGTGGACACATTAACTAACCTGGTGGACACATCATTAACCTGGAGGACACATTAACTAACCTGGTAGACACATTAACTAACCTGGTGGACACATTAACTAACCTGGTGGACACAATATTTACTAACCTGGTGGACACATTAACTAACCTGGTGGACACATCAACTAACCTTGTGGACACATTAACTAACCTGGTGGACACATTAACTAAACCTGGTGGACCCATTAACCAACCAGGTGGACACATCAACTAACCTGGTAGACACATCATTAACCTGGAGAACACATCAACTAACCTGGTGGACACATCAACTAACCTGGTGGACACATCAACAAACCTGGTGGACACATTAGCTAACCTGGTGGACACATCAACTAACCTGGTAGACACATCATTAACATGGAGGACACATCAACTAACCTGGTGGACACATCAACTAACCTGGTGGACATATCAACTAACCTGGTAGACACATCAACTAACCTGGTAATAATAATAATAATAATTATATTGGTTATTTATATAGCGCTTTTCTACGCTCAGCATACTCAAAGCGCTTTTATTATCATTACCCCAGCAAAGCCAGGTTCCCATTATACCGCTGGGTTGGCGTAGGCACTAATGTCTAAAGTGTCTTGCCTAGGGACACAAAAGTGCGAAATTTCTACAGCCTTTAGTCGGATTCGAACCTGAACCACCAAACACTATTGTGTAAGCAGTTCAGGCGCCGTATCCACTCGCACACTGCGACATACCACATGGTAGACCCATCAACTAACCTGGTGGACACATCAACTAACCTGGTAGACATATCATTAACCTGGAGGATACATCAACTAACCTGGTGGACACATCAACTAACCTGGAGGATACATCAACTAACCTGGTGGACACATCAACTAACCTGGTGGACACATCAACAAACCTGGTAGACACATTAACTAACCTGGTTGACACATCAACTAACCTGGTGGATACATCAACTAACCTGGTGGACACATCAACTAACCTGGTGGAAACATCAACAAACCTGGTGGACACATCAACTAACCTGGAGGATACATCAACTAACCTGGTGGACACATCAACTAACCTGGTGGACACATCAACAAACCTGGTAGACACATTAACTAACCTGGTTGACACATCAACTAACCTGGTGGACACATCATTAACCTGGAGGATACATCAACTAACCTGGTGGACACATCAACTAACCTGGTGGACACATCAACTAACCTGGAGGATACATCAACTAACCTGGTGGACACATCAACTAACCTGGTGGACACATCAACAAACCTGGTAGACACATTAACTAACCTGGTTGACACATCAACTAACCTGGTGGACACATCATTAACCTGGAGGATACATCAACTAACCTGGTGGACACATCAACTAACCTGGTGGACACGTCAACAAACCTGGTAGACACATTAACTAACCTGGTGGACACATCAACTAACCTGGTGGACACATCAACTAACCTGGTAGACACATCATTAACCTGGAGGATACATCAACTAACCTGGTGGACACATCAACTGATCTGGTAGACACATCATTAACCTGGAGGATACATCAACTAGCCTGGTGGACACATCATTAACCTGTTGGACCCATCAACTAACCAGGTGGACACATTAACTAACCTGGTGGACACATCATTAACCTGTTGGACACATCAACTAAACTGGTAGATCCATCAACTAACCTCGTGGACACATCATTAACCTGTTGGACACATCAACTAACCTGGTAGACCCTTCAACTAACCTGGTAGACCCATCAACTAACCTGGTACGTTAGTTGAGACCCATCAACTAATGTTCGCGCTTTTAGACCTTTAACAGTTTAACCTGCTAATTTATGTGTCATATGTTGCCTGACAGCCCGTACAAAATATGAACACAGCCGAAGCCAGTATAGCGCGGCGTATGACCCACCGGATGTGGGAGACTGGATTCTATGGCAGAGAGAGGGGTTGGCTACTTTGTATTATTCGATTGATCTCTACTATATAATCTCCAAATACTATGTTTATTTTCATGGAAATACCAACAGTTTCTTTAGATGCTGCGCTTTAAATACCATGCAGAGTTATGACTTATACTAATTACAACGGATGGTCATGAGATAACGCAAATGTTTACATTCTTTAGGAATGTATTATTAATCCTTCCCACTCACGTAACTAACAATAATACTGAAACACCCTAATTTGCCGACTGTCACCAATTTTACTCACATATAAGGATAAATTTAGCTCACGTACGTTGGGGGTTATGAAATAGCATGTATTCATACAAACCACTGTAATTTGAGCCAAGCAATTGTTACTAATGTCCCCTACTGCTTACCTCAATAGTCAAGAAAGTCAGGGGAATTATCGATTATTCATAAGTATTCTCCCAAATATAAGCATTAATAAAATGAGTTACAAACACAGCATATAATAACAGCATAAAACAGTATATGGTATGCGGTGCCGGCAGTGTCAGCAGTCAGAAGTCAGGAAGTGAATGAAGGAGTCAGACAGTTTGAGTGGAAAGTTAATAGATTTGCGTTCTATGATTCTCTCTGACCGCTAATGTTCTGGGCAAAGTCAGAAAGTCAGGAAGTAAAGGATTTGTCGCATTGCGTCATTTTTATATGTCAACAAAGGCAGGTAAATTGAAAATGGCGCTGATTGGCCAAAATATAACACAGGCGCTACGCAAAAAGAAACAGCTGGCAAATTTCGTCATGCTAGCTCTGTACTTAGACAGACGCTAGAGGGCATAAGTCTATACTTTCTCCAACACCTTGGAACAATGCTGGCCTTTTTAGAGTAGTTCGCGAATTGCACAAAAACGACACATTTTTGCCGCAAAAGCTTTAACAACTAACCTGGTACGCTAGTAGACACATCAACTAACCTGGTGGACACAAAAAACTAACCCGGTGGACACATTAACTAACCTGGCGGACACATCAACTAACCTGGTGGACACAATATTTACTAACCTGGTGGACACATTAACTAACCTGGTGGACACATCAACTAACCTGGTGGACACATCAACTAACCTGGTGGACACAATATTTACTAACCTGGTGGACACATTAACTAACCTGGTGGACACATCAACTAACCTGGTGGACACATCAACTAACCTTGTGGACACATTAACTAACCTGGTGGACACATTAACTAAACCTGGTGGACCCATTAACCAACCAGGTGGACACATCAACTAACATGGAGGATACATCAACTAACCTGGTAGACATATCATTAACCTGAAGAACACATCAACTAACCTTTTGGACACATCAACTAACCTGGTGGACACATCAACTAACCTGGTAGACACATCATTAACCTGAAGAACACATCAACTAACCTTTTGGACACATCAACTAACCTGGTGGACACAATATTTACTAACCTGGTGGACACATTAACTAACCTGGTTGACACATCAAATAACCTGGTGGACACATTATTAACCTGGAGGACACATTAACTAACCTGGTAGACACATTAACTAACCTGGTGGACACATTAACTAACCTGGTGGACACATCATTAACCTGGAGGACACATTAACTAACCTGGTAGACACATTAACTAACCTGGTGGACACATTAACTAACCTGGTGGACACAATATTTACTAACCTGGTGGACACATTAACTAACCTGGTGGACACATCAACTAACCTTGTGGACACATTAACTAACCTGGTGGACACATTAACTAAACCTGGTGGACCCATTAACCAACCAGGTGGACACATCAACTAACCTGGTAGACACATCATTAACCTGGAGAACACATCAACTAACCTGGTGGACACATCAACTAACCTGGTGGACACATCAACAAACCTGGTGGACACATCAACTAACCTGGTGGACACATCAACTAACCTGGTAGACACATCAACTAACCTGGTAGACACATCATTAACCTGGAGAACACATCAACTAACCCGGTGGACACATCAACTAACCTGGTGGACACATTAACAAACCTGGTGAACACACCAACTAACCTGGTGGACACATCAACTAACCTGGTGGACACAATATTTACTAACCTGGTGGACACATTAACTAACCTGGTGGACACAATATTTACTAACCTGGTGGACACATTAACTAACCTGGTGGACACATCAACTAACCTTGTGGACACATTAACTAACCTGGTGGACACATTAACTAAACCTGGTGGACCCATTAACCAACCAGGTGGACACATCAACTAACCTGGAGGATACATCAACTAACCTGGTAGACACATCAGCTAACCTGGTAGACACATCATTAACCTGGAGAACACATCAACTAACCTGGTGGACACATCAACTAACCTGGTGGACACATCAACAAACCTGGTGGACACATCAACTAACCTGGTGGACACATCAACTAACCTGGTAGACACATCAACTAACCTGGTAGACACATCATTAACCTGGAGAACACATCAACTAACCTGGTGGACACATCAACTAACCTGGTGGACACATCAACAAACCTGGTGAACACATCAACTAACCTGGTGGACACATCAACTAACCTGGTGGACACATCAACTAACCTGGTGGACACATCAACACACCTGGTGAACACATCAACTAACCTGGTGGACACATCAACTAACCTGGTGGACACAATATTTACTAACCTGGTGGACACATTAACTAACCTGGTGGACACAACTGACAGGTAGTCGAATGCGGGGTGGTAGATTCCTGTCCAGCAGGACAGTTTGTGCAGTGGCTGCATCCTGTAATACTATAATAAATTACATGATTTAAAAATGGTTTGTAATATAAATTTATTTAAATCATATATTTAACATTTAATGTATCTATATCTAAGATGCATATTGTTGATTACTGTACAGGGGAACATCCATATCAAAGAGCAAAGGTCTTATTGTATATTCAATAAAACTATTTTAACACTAACTTGCAATATGCACCCATCTCACACGGCAAGCATTTAGACATCCCGTAAGGGCTGAAATAACCGGGTTTACAAAGGTCACATCCTGTCCCGTTCGAATTACTGTGGGTACCTGTAAATTATATGAAATGTTGTTATATAAATGAAATATTTTTTTTAGTAATAATAACAACCTGGTCACAGGTTACAGTCCCAGGTATACATTATGTCGAATAAATACAAACCTTTATCACACGGTATACAATGTGTAGAAGCTGTTGTGTTTGCGAAATATCCAGGCCTGCACATTCTGCACATTACCTGTCCTGTTTGATCTTGAAAGAACCCCTCTGAACATGGTGTGCATGTTGTGTGTCCCGGGCCGTTACTGAAAAACCCTGGAATCAGGATGGAACTGAGTAAAGGAACCGAGGAACGGAAAGATAGATTGGTTGGATATGGCATGGACAACCGCACGATAATAATAATATATTTATTTATATAGCGCCTTTCTATGCATATTTTAAAGAGCTTTTGAATAAAAAACAGAAAAAATATTGACATAAAAACATAAATACAATGAGTTAAAAAGGCGTATAAATAATATATCATATCATATCGTATCATAGTATCTCGTGTTGAAATAAAACAGTGTCCTTAGCAGCCAGTGAAGGAAAGTTATTGGCACTCATGACGCTTTCACCATGGTAGCAAGGTAGAGAGTTGGTATTGGGTTACAACCATAAATGTATATAGCACATTACTGTGTGTGTCTAATCTACACGTTCGTGGGGCCTTCGCGCAGCACGAGGCCCAGTTATGAGATACAAATTAAAATTGTGCGACTGTATCACAAAATCAGGTTATGAGAGATTAACCCACACCACCAATTAATCTAAGAAAGGGGGACAGTACGTGTTCACCCCTTTTAATCTGCACCCCCCCCCCCTCCCTTCCCACCCACCAATACATAACCGCGACATCTACCACGCACGGAAGGGTAGCACGAACCTATTTCCAAACGCACGTTCAATATGCAAAGCCAGGTGGTTTATAGGAATATAATCAATGCAGTACTCGTCTTCATTATAAGCCTCTTTGCGTTCGACCTGTTTTGTATTAAAATATATTTATTAAACGCAGGCTGACGCTCTTTATAATAATAATACCTAGGGATGCCAGCTTCCAGACTTTCAATCTTTACTGCCGCGCAAACCCCGCAGAGGAAGTTTTGGTTTGAGAGATCAAGCCCATCGGCAATTGGTGTTTCAATTTCGGTCCAGGAACTCTGACAAAGGGAGCATTCAATCTTAGCTGTGGTCCATTCCCGTGGTTTCGGCTTCCTTTTCTTCGTCCCAATGACAGATTCTTCTGAAGACGTTCGATTCGCTTTCAGTTTATTGTTGGCGTTTGTGTTTTGAAGTTGTATTCGAGTGGACAGTCGCGCCGGTTTCGAGGTAACCATACCGACCTGTGATAAGCGTTGGTTTTGTTGAGTGCCGGTATTCATCTTCTCTCACCTCTTCAATGTCAGATGTTGCAAATACTGATAACACGAATAACGGTATATATTTCAATACTTGTCAATAGCAATATATATAATTTAGATAACTATTTTATATCTGTACTGTTGAGCAAACTCTACATAAATTCCAACCTGTGTATCGCCGGTAGTGCTGTTGCTGTGCAAGTCTGCAAGTGCTGGTTGCCACCGGTCAGCCGGTACCGGTAGTAGGGTGGTACCTACGGTGCGCACTACAACGGCAGTACAGCAATACGGTGTACCGTGCCAATAACTGAATGATTAGCGGTAACTATCTAAACTATTATATTATTATTACCGGTGCCGGTACTGGGCTAATTACTGAATTAGGCCTAAACGCTAAACTATAATCACCGCAAGGGTTGCCGGTTGCTTTAATTAGATTACATGATATGGCATGTCTGCAGTGTATGGTACCGGCTGACCAGTATTGCAGTATTGACTGATTGTGGATTGCAGGATTCTCGATTCAGGGATTGAGTACAGCCTGACAGTACCGGTACACATGGTACATGCAGACTGCCCCAATGTATTGCAAAATTTGTCCAGAAACCCAGCTGATTTATCCTACAGTAATAATAATTTAACGCATTTTAAATTTGGATAAATAAATTTATTATAACTGCAATAACAGTTACACTGATGCTGCACGAAGGCCCCACACAAATTCTACTTGGAAAACTTTCAAACTTTTGCCAAACAACATGTGTACCAAGTTTGGATAGATTTCATCAAGGATTGGCCGAGTTATTAACGTTTAAAATAGAATACTGAAAAAAAACGCGACAGAACGACAGAACGACAGAACGACAGGTTGATTAATGGTACCCCTACGCTAAGGCTCACTCACTTCGTGGCTCGCCCCACAGAACGACAGGTTGATTAATGGTACCCCTACGCTAAGGCTCACTCACTTCGTGGCTCGCCCCACATGATTTATAACATTGTGGTATTTGTGCCAAATAGGGATTTGGTGTCTCCAGCAATGAGAGCCCAGTTTCTCATGCAGCATCATAGGCATTTGCAGCACGGAAAAAAGGCACTTTTAAGGTACAAAACTGGGCTGATGCGTTCCATTTGCGGATGTGGTGGTCTTCTGCGGAATTCCTTATACATGGAGACCAGATAGCAGAAATCTTACTCATGGCCTACAGAGACATCTAGAGAAGTTTGTTGTGTATTTTATATTGATTAAATGCTGTTCAGAATTTGTATTTATTGTCAGGAGTTTGGTATTCTTATATTTCACAAAATTAGTAACATTGGATGTAGCTTCTAAGGTATGTAACATCAACAACTTCGATGCTTTTTATGATGCTGACAGAACATCAATGTGTTCAGCTATGTTGAAATCTGAGATATCTGTTTGGCTGGTGATCCACATATGAAGATAAATGCGGCTAATGTGAAGGAATGAAAGACACCCAAAAAATTCCAATAAATCTGTAAAAAGTATGGAAAAGTATGTCATTGAACCATATAAATTTAACTATCTGAATATATAAATGATTTCATGAGGAATGCCATGGTGTTTGAGAATTGTGAACATGTTTGGTCTTGACACAGTCAAATAACGTGAAAAGGTCTACAAAAATACTGCACTTCTTTTAGGATGGATCCTCAATGATCCTCCACTAGTTATCTCCCTTTATGTAAACCATTCTGATTCCTATAGAAGAGTCATTCAACAGGATCCCTTGTAGCGATTCAACACAATTCTGTTAAATAGCATTGATGTGATCGAGATCAGGCTATTTACTATGATATTACCAATACTGTAAGAGGTTAGTTACCTTTCTTCGGGAACTCCCTGATTTCAGTCAATCAGTCTGCCCCTGCTTGTATTTCATATGTTTCATATTTCATATGGAACTTACTCTGTGATTGAAAGAGTATCCCTCTTTGGTCTAGAATGCGCTTAAGAATCACGTCTGTATTACAAATCTCCACAGTAGCAAGACAGCTCTTTTAGCGAACTACAACTCTCAACGGGGGTAGATCTGCCATATAGTCAGACCAAATCTCGTACTACAGTATGGCGCTTCAATTCTTCCATAATTTTAACATTCACATTCAACTCTCACCCTCTCTCTACCTGAAAACAACCCCATCAAGATCCATAATAATAAAAATGTACTTGGCGATTTTACCTTTACTGCATTTAGTGCAAGTAGGGCTGCCGCTGTTGTTGGTGTAGAATCCAGGCTGACATTGTATGCATAGCAACTGGCCCGCTTTATTCTGGGCCGTGCCTGGTGTGCACGGTTCGCATGAATTGAACCCTGAACCGGGTGAGAAGTATCCAGGTTGGCACAGATCACATTGCGCAGCGCCTGTTGAAAATGAATAGAAAATAAATCTGAAATGGTAGGTAGCGTACAAGACTGCAGACAGACAAATCCCATCTTTGCGAATTAATATCTCACCTCAATATCATATTCCCAATTCAGGGAAAGGAGCATGTTACAGTGGCACGTTATTTTAACCAAAACAATAATCTAAACACAATAGAACAGGTTACAGTTTTATTTTTGAAAGTAATCACCTGTTATTTGCGTTGAATTTTCAATGGAGAGTGATGCATTTTTTTGCGTCCAGTCCTGTCTTTATAAGTAAAATAGTTGCATCAAAAATAGTAATGGGAAGGGGAGCTGTAACTTCCTGACAAATATTTATACAAGAGGGAAAATCTACGAAAATTCTGGGAATTAGAACTTGCCAAGAAACGAACATTATCTGATGTCGTAGCATCGGAATCTACAGCTGATCTTATCGCATTGCAATGTACACAGTCTCCAATGAGAATACTGTAGCTAGCTAGACGAAGTTAAACATGCTGACGCAATATCTATATGATTATATATGGATGTGTTACTGTGGATGTGGTACAAAGGAATGTATTGCAATTACATTTATTTTCCAGTAAGCAATTATCCAGTTATTGCTGCTAAATCATTATGATAAACCTAATTATATTTTAGCAGAAGCTTGGTTCAATGGACGATAGGAAAGCATTGCAATTACATCAAATTTTCGTGTTATTTTCGCAAAATGTTCTCATTATTATAATAAAACCAATTATATTTTAGCAAAGCCTTTTTACAATCTTCCTAGAAACAAATTATTTGCACATAAAAAACATCTGTGTTAATCAGCGTTACAATAGTAAAACCACCCCATACAGTACCTAAATATATACAATAATGTAGTACATATTGGTCTGCACCCTGCAGTGTGCTATCCTGCACTCACTGCAGTAGCATTGTATAGCAAATAGGATACGTGGATGATAACGTGGATGATAACCAGGATACTATAGTTAAAAATATTGGGGCGAGCAACTTTTAATTTAACGCCGTGAATCTTTGCCGGGTAGCCCCACCCCAATGTCATGTTTTGGGGCTGACTGGAAGCCACCCCAATGTCATGTTTTGAGGCTGAGTGGCAAGTTGACATCTAAAGACCAAACCATGTTTGAACGATTTATATTTATTTATTTAAAAAAAAAAAATTTTTACCCAATACTCAGTTGCTACTTTTCTTGCAAAATATTTTATTAATTTTTACAATGATAATAAGTTATACTTTTATTACCTGTTGTGTTGCTATATTTCCCTGGATCACAAGCAATGCATTCCGTCTGTCCACTTAAGGGCTGTGATTTACCTTTTTTACATTCGGTGCAGTTTGTTGACGCCTTATGTTGGTTAAATGTTCCTGAGAGGATACATAATAAATAGGACAATAATTGTTACGTTGTTTAATTTGTGTCATACTATTTTTCACAAAGACCTACAATAATGTGGTACCGGTAGGTATCATAAAAATAGCGAAGATGATAAAATAGTAGTGCTTGTACAAAACTGGCTTAAGTATTATTTAATCATCCCAATTTTTTTGACTACTTTCAAAGAATAATAAAAAATAGCTACACTGCTTGTTGGGTGATGATTGCACCTGTTTACATTCTATGAACCATAGAAATATGATTCTTTGAAGGATTCTTCAAAGATTGTATGGAATAAACTTCCCAATTTTTTACTGTCTTATGTTTATAACGATTATTATGGTACATGGCGTCGCGGTGAACCTGTTATTGCACAAAGAGTCTCTACATCTTCATCCTCTACATGTGTCATCTCAGTCTCAGTAAGAGTTCATGAAATAAGCATGAGATCAAGATTAAAAGTTGCCTACCACAGGAACATATTATCAATACATCTTGTCGTGATGTGAAAGTACTGTGGCAGTGGCCACCATAAATACTCCACTGCTTGTAGTAGCTCTATGCAGTCAGCAACTGAGCTGCCTAACTCTCCTGTCAATGCCGCTAGAGCTAATTGCCTATCAGCCGGTTATTCAGCACTGCTTTGCTAACGAAAATATTACATTTCAAATAAAGCGGGCTTGGTGTGTAGTTCTTAATCCCATGAGGAGCTGTTTAACATGTGGTAATTCACATGTAATAAATGGCAATTATAATTAGTTATTATTTTATCCTTAGAGGCCTACATACCTACATACCTGGGTCGCATGATTTGCAAGACGTCGATGATGATTGGTTATTATAGTAACCAGGGAGACAGCTTATACAACTCGTTTGTGATGTTTTGTTCTGGAACCAACCGGCAGTGCAGTTGGTACATTCCGTTGCATTCACAATGTCACTGTATGTTCCTGCAGACCAGTAATTATAAAAGATACATTAGACAGTAATTAATAGGCTGGATATTCATAGATCTGAACTGATCTATTTTTTCAGGCAATATTAATATTTATGAGCTATTGTAAATTTTCCTGTGAATAATATCTTCAACTGATCTGAATTACTACTAACCTGAAAGGCACTTGTCGCACTGATATGACCCAGGCGACGCAGAATATTGACCTAGAGGGCAAGAGTTGCAGCCAGTTTGATTTGTTTTATCCTGGAATGTTCCGGCCGGACATGGAAAGCACTGACTGGACTCAGGGAGTGGAGCGTAATGACCTAAATATTACATAAGGTACTTTAGATGACTGTATTATGTATGACACAAATTTAATAATATCCTAAGCCGTTTTTTAGATAAGAATTGGCACAAGTTAAATGGAATATGAATAATCGAAGATTTTAGTTTTGTTAGTTTTTATGATTATTTAGCTATTTTTAAGACAGCTGTGTACAGAGACTAACCTACAGGACATGGCAGACAGGCAGTATGGTTACTAAGACTCGTACTTCCAGACGGACACGGAATACATTCACCTTGTCCTGCATTTGATTGGTAGTAACCGGGGGAACATTTTTTGCATGAGCCTTTCTTACAAAATCCTTGTGCTAGACAACATGAACAACCCAGATCACCTAAAACAGAAACAACGCCAGATAATAGGTAGGGTTAGGGTTGACTCTTCTAGATTAAATGCGATATTGTGAAAGGAAACGTAATATTTGGAGTTTGATCAGAAGTTTGGAAGGTACCATGGCAAAATTACGGCAGAAGGTTGGCTCTGAACTTCTTCCATTCAACCCCAATCATTACAATCTTTTGCAAAATTATTAATTCCATAAGTACAAAAACGATGTAATTGAATGTAGGACTAAACATCGTAGGTATTTGCGTTGGCTGGGTGAAGAATATGTTTGTGGAACTTACCTCAACAAATAAAAGAGGATATTCGTCTATGCGGATCTAGGACACTTCCCCCCCGGACACTTCCCCCCCCGGACACTTTCCCCCCGGACACTTCCCCCCGCCCAAGTAGGACACTTCCCCCCCCGGACACTTCCCCCCGCCCAAGTAGGACACTTCCCCCCCGGACACTTCCCCCCGCCCAAGTAGGACACTTCCCCCCCGGACACTTGCCCCCCGGACACTTCCCCCCCAGTTAAAGTGTTAAAATTAATCTGGGTGCATCAAAGTAATAAACAAAAGTTAAAGATGGTTACAGGACAAGTTGCATCTAGACAAGTTTTTTCAAAATTATAAAAGAAACATTTTTATAGTCACATTTTGTTTGATTTTCTTTTAATTCCTTTAATTCTTTTAATTTATTTTAATTGGGGCTGCCGCCCCCAAACCCCCGCTTCTTTTGTTGGGGGCTACCGCCCCCAAACCCCCGCTTCTTTTGTTGGGGGTTATCGCCCCCAGACCCCGGCATTTCCCTGAGTGCCCGTGGTGAAAGACTTAAGACCACTTTGAAATAATTAATTCATGTTTGTATCATCAGATAATAAATTGACTAAGCCTAAAGTAGGAGCTGTATTGAATGTTAACCAATTTAATATATAAATTACTACAATATTATATAATTCAACAAAATCCTATTAAAAATATTGCAAGTAACCAGGAAATTTAATATGTAGTGTGTATAATATCTATATAGTATGTATAGTAGTAATATATATATCAATATGTAATGCTGAACACAGAATACAGGTCGACGCATGTCGATTTTACCCTGAGAGATTTTACCCTTTCATCCCCATCTGCTACAATTTGAAGAAGACTATTACATAATAATACCTATAATTAAAACAATTAATTATTATAATTCTATAGTTAATAAAAACAGTATATCATTCCGGGGATGGAATTTATAGGTCATCTAATATAATTAATTGTTTAAAGATTAGCAAACAATACGATGTAATTGCATTGATAATACCCATAAATAAAACTTGGATATAAAATGTAAAATCGGGATGCAAAAGATCACTTTCTGAGCTACGAAACTGGATACAAGCGGTCCGTTTACCTTACAAAATGAAAAATACGAATGTGCGAAGTTAAGAACAGTCGGGGGGGGGGGGGGGGGAAGTGACCGCGGGGGGGAAGTGTCTGGGGGGGAAGTGTCCGGGGGGGAAGTGTCCTACTAGAGCGGGGGGGAACTGTCCGGGGGGGAAGTGTCCGGGGGAAAGTGTCCGGGGGGGAAGTGTCCGGGGGGGAAGTGTCCGGGGGGGAAGTGTCCGAACACCGTCTATGCAGGCTACTGGCCTCTTCCAGAGCTCTGGACCTCTATAGCTTTACACCCAGTTCAGTGTAGCCATCACAACGCAGTTGAGTTGCAAATTTGTTGAGCTCAACTACCTACTGTATCTATCTATAATACTGTAATCGGCCTGCTGTATTGCTGCGGCACATTGAGATGCTATGATGGCTTATGAAAAACATTTGTGCCATCCTCAGGTCAATTAAGAATGCTATGCCGGCGGCTTGTTGTTGTCGATAAAATTGCACCGCTACAACTCCGTTCGCGAGATTATCCGCATCTTCAAGGACAGTGTCCTTAAAGAGGCTTCTTAAGAAAGTCATCGGACCACCTTACCTATTTCCTCCATTTGACTGCCAAAGCACGATTATGCACTTGCTGGTCCTCAAAGAGAATGCAATGTACTGCGTAGTGGAGGCGGCTTTGTTCAAGAAACAATGGGACACCTCCAATGTTATGTAATGTCTGGTTGGGTATGTGCATTGTACTTGATACAGTGAACCCGACGTAGGTTTCTTGTGAATGTGCCATCCAGGTGGAGAGCGCAAATGGAGCATTTGCGCCGTGCGAGTGCATGGCCGACGGCGTTGGCCATGTGGTATTGTTCTAGAATATTACAGTATTATTAATGCCATGTAAAGTTAAAAGTTAAAGCCCATGTTGCTGATGGAAAATAACAAATGCCTACCTTGATTTTGTTAAGGTCAGTTTTGTTTATACTTGAAAGCTTACATATATAAATATACATGGGCATAATATTCCAAATACTTTTGTTGCGCCTGTCGATTCGTATAAATCGACAGGCGCATAAACCCCCCCAATTTATATTACTTGTGTTTGTATTACTTGTGTTATTATATTACGTGTATTATTTGTGGAAGTAACACATAACCCTAAGCTGGTGGAAGTGGAGGTCTTTTGGAACACACCAGAGATACCAGAGAACATTATATAAATTTTAATTATTTGCGATCGTGAATTCTTCTTGAAATTATGTGCAAAATTTTCAACCATGCATACGAATCAGTAGTCATCAATAATAATATATACAGTATTCCACAGCAATTAGTTATTGTAAATATATGTTAAATAAAACATTTCTTTGGTGGGGCTGGGGGGGGGGGGGGGGTTGGGTTGGTATTTGGGGGTGGAAGGGTCGGGGGAAACCATATACTATAGCTGGGGTTGGGTAACTATGGACTGAAATTATGAAGGTGTATTCCAATTACAATTGTTCAACCCCAGTGATTTTAAAATACACCAGACATGTCAGAGAGCATTGTAAGTATTATTTCCTTGTGCAAAAATTAATTCTTCTTGATATATTATATGCAAAATTTTCATGCATATTCAAACAATCAAAAGCGTGAAACCGGTAGTCATACAGCATTTGGATGTCTTTAGTGGGATCGGAAACACTCTAGAGAACATTTAAAATAAACTTCATCATTCCAAAGTGAATACTTATTGAGATATAGCCTTTCAAAAAATTAACCAATCATAGACCACGTAGGAAAAACCGACAATCCAACAGCTATAAAACATCGTCAGTGAGTTGGGCATACTCCAGAGAATATTCTTAGCTTTCAAACTTCATCCCAAAGTGAAGCAAACTCGAGGGGTTATCGTCGTTCAAAGAATTAGCCAATCAGGCGCCGTATCTGATGACCACGGTATGGCGGTGACTTGGGACCTCAACGCGAGATTCAGAACACCATCCAAAACATATTCGAATAAAATCTTATCACTAATTGTCAAGGCATGTAAGTTTTCAGCGTTTGAATATTTGAGCCAATCAGGTGCCAGATACAGTGACCACGGTATGCGCGTGACCTGAGACCCCAATGGAAGGTTCAGAGTACTGGCCAAAACATTTTCGCATCAAATTGTACCATAAAATGTTACTGCATATCAGCAAAGTCACCTACCGGTATTTGATCAGCAAAAAATCAGGTCTGACTGTGTGATTTGGGTCTGATCATATTTTCCTTTGCATGCATAAGAAGCCCTTCAATGGTCGCTATCCGCTACATTGATCTAATCCATATCGTCAGATAGCCCGTGTTGCTGTTATAAGGTTTATTTTGATTTGGTGCGATTTGGGTAATTTTAGTTTTTTGATTTTTTTGATTTTTTTGAGTTTTGTTCGCGGTATTTCAACTTTCCATAACGCGAGTTGAATATTTTTTGTATTAATTTAAAATGATTATTCCGATATTACTACTGGGTGCGGGACCATGGGTTTTGGGCACATTCTATAAACTGGGGGCGATTTATGGGCGAACTTTGGGGCGACTTACAGGGTACGGGACTAATTTCATGTTTATAAGGGCCAGGGGGGGATGGAAAATTCAAGCAGTATTCAGGTTAGCCTGATTACTATTAGGCCCTGGCCAACTTCCAGCTGCCTGTAGAGGTGGATTTGGTAACGCACCAGGCCTAAAGGACAAGGACTGCCCTTAGCGGTCCCTGGCCAACAGCAGTTATTACGAGCCTGAAAAGGACATCGGAACGCCAGCTGCTTGTGTCAGGGACTTGCGACGGGAAACGACACGACAGACCCCTAGCCAAGCCGTACTGGTTCTCGATGATCGTTCCCTTCGGGGTTTGTGAGGGGTGGGACGGACACGCGAAAGGGTCTACCGACTTACAGAGGAAGGGTTTGACGAGGACTGCCCTTAGCGGTCTCTGGTCAACAGCAGTTACTACGAGCCTGAAAAGGACATCGGAACGCCGGCTGCTTGCACCAGGGATTTGCGACGGGAACCGACGACAGACCCTTTAGCCAAGCCGTACTGGTTCTCGATGTTCGTTCCCTTCGGGGTTCGTGAGGGGTGGGACGGACACGCGACGGGGTCGAAAGACAAAGGACTAGACTCTACTGGCCTACCGACTGTTCGGAGCAGTTTCTCGGCTGCCGAAGCGACTACGAGCCTGAAAGGGACTCAGAAAGCCTAGGTGGTTGGGTTTCTGCGATGAACCGAAGGACCCCTAGCCAAGCCGTACTGGTTCTCGATGATCGAACCCTTCGGGGTTCGTGAGGGGTGGGACGGACACGCGAACGGGTCCACCGACACGACAGACTCCTAGCCAAGCCGTACTGGTTCTCGATGACCGATCCCTTCGGGGTTTGAGAGGGGTGGTACGGATACGCGACAGAGTCTACCGACTGGACCGACCCTTAGCCAAGCCGTGCTGGTTCTCGATGATCGTTCCCTTCGGGGTTCGGGAGGGGTGGAACGGACACGCGACAGGGTCGACCGACACCGACACTACGGCATCAAGACTAGGACCGAGGGAAAATCTGGGGAACATTAGTTAGGCTAAAATCTGAGTGAACAGTGGGTAATTAAATAATATACTGTAGGGATTTATATTGTCGTGTATAATTATTGTGAATATTTGGTGTATATTGATTTGGGGAAGCCCAAAATTATTCTCAATCAGGTTCAACAGAGTTCAGTTACATTAAAGAGTATATCCAACTAATGCAGCTTTTTCTCAACCGCAACCTGCATCTCAGAAATCATTCCTTCTCCACAATCAATATCCGGTGACTGGCCGGGGCTCAGTGGTCTGTAAAGTCACGTCTCCAGCATCGGCGTTTTTCCCCCCTGGTGTTGGGATAACGGCAACAAAATTGAGAATAATTCGGTCAATTTTGACAGGGTGTCAAAATTGAGAATAAAACGCGGCCAACTTCAACTGGTGGAAGTTGAGAATCCTACAATACTCTTCAAAACTCTCTACGTGCTTGCCAGCACCCACTACGAGGAAACTCTGGTATTTGAGTTAAGACTAAGTCGTGGTTTAATTAATCAACAAACTCGATCTAACCAACTCGTAGTCGGCAGATCACATATTTGGAGAGTTGTTAACAGGGAATGGAAGTATCGATCACACCCATTGATATAATCCAAGTTGAGCCAGGAATCTGGCACGTCGAGGTTGAAGTACAAGGAACGAACGTCGGACGATTCAGGATTACCGTACGGGTGGTCCAAGCTGAGTACAATACCTACGAGGAACTGTTTTATGACATCGCATATCTAGCTATCGACGAGGCGCTACAATGACGACAAATAACGTATCCGATACCGACGAGATGGATCACCACATAGACTCGGAAACCGACGAGGTACCGAACGTCAAGAACATGGCTCGTCGACTAGGTGCTCTCAAAGGCGGAGTCACTCGAGCGTACCAACGTATAGAGAAACAACTTAAGGGAGTCGAAACCCCCCTCAACGAGATACAAACTCAGCTTCAGAGTATCCGAAGTATCTTACAAAGATATGAGAGAATGATACAGGCGTACCAAGAACTCATCCCCGCCACCGACCAGGTAAATTATCCCAAATTGGAAGAACACGTTGCACGCCTAGACGAATTCCGCAAACAACACCGGAGGACCCTTAGCCTCGTGAGGGGCTACGAAGAACAGTACTACAAGAGAGCTGAAAGAACAGACGCAGAATCAGTGCGAACCTCCAGCACCAGGACAGCAGTACATCGAAAGAGAACGGGGTCCTCTAGAAATCAGCACTCCAGCGCTAGGAGCGTGGTGTCCAGTTCAGCACACAGCTCTCAAGGGGGTCAACCACTCCGAGACCAGCTACGAGAACGGAAGGCATTAGCCCTCAAAGCTCGGATGGAAGATGAATATATTCAACTGCAAACCGAGCAAAATGTATTAGCCGCCGAAACGCAAAAACGAGAGGCCGAACAAGAGGCCGAACGGCAGGCCGCACAACGTGAACAGGAGGCTGAACAATGTGAACAGGAGGCTGAACAACGTAGACAGGAGGCTGAACAACGTAGACAGGAGGCTGAACAACGTAGACGAGAGGCCGAACGGCAGGCCAAACAACGTAGACGGGAGGCCGCACAACGTGGACGAGAGGCCGAACGAGAGATCGAACAACGTAAATGGGAAGCAGAAATGCATAAACAACACGCCGAGGCCCAAGCGATTCTCATACACAAAAAGTACGAAGCCGCACTTATAGAACGAGATATTCAACTCTATGAGGACTGGGAAAGGGATATAGATCAGGAATATGAACCAATCCCGGTACCGGAATTAGAGAAGTCATTTACACCAACAGCGGCGAAACTTCCGAAACCCGAGATCCCGCCTACGATACAGTCTACATTATCGGCACAAGCACCGGTGTTCCATCCTCCACCGGTTATGCTGAAAAATGAGGAACCGTGTTTCCCATCCAACCCCATGACAACGAGTGTACCCAAGTACGAGCCTGAAAGGGACTCGGAACGGGACGCCACTCCCCGATCCAACAACCCATTTACATCCACACCACAAATCCGTAGTCGCGTCATCATTAAAACTCCACCTATCATTGATCCATCGAGTATGGGAGTGAGTGCCAATAACTATAACCCTCCGAGTCACTCCAGTTCAGACGACGTCAGTATTATCCGGGCGTTGGAAAACCGCCTTGCCATGCCTAAGATGGAGATCCGCACCTTCGAAGGAGATCCCGTCGATTACCTCAGATTCAAGAAACGGTTCTTCGCGCAGATTGGATCAACGGACATAGCCGACGCACAGAAATTGGTATATTTGTCGCAATACCTGGGTGACAAACCACGCAGAATTATTGCATGTTTTGAGGGAGGTTCTCATGAGGCATACTATGACGCATGGAAAACTCTAGATAAAAGATACGGAAATACCGGAACTATAATTAATAAAACTCTAGAGAGACTGATACAGGACGCGGGATCACTAGGGGACCCACAGAACATCCAGGAATTCTCCGACTCTATGAAGGATGCCTACTATACTCTGAAACCCTTAAATAAGGAGGACCAGGTGAACAACATTCTAAACCTCCGACAGATCGCCCGGAAGTTCCCCGGACGGCTACAAAGTAAGTGGGCTTATAAATGCGTAGATCTCCGGCGCAGACATCCAGATCGAGATCCTAGCTTCCTTGAAATGTCGACATTCCTGGATGATATCTCCGAAGCCATGAATGACTCGATGTTTTCAAAACAGAGTCTCGCCAAGTTGGACGGAATAGAGAGCAACTCCAGGAGTAAGATACCCCCTCCGAAACCGAGATTCCGCCCCCCACCGGTGAGTACGATGGCCATCACCATGGCCGAGGATTCCGACGACGAAGACTACGAGGAACCAACATCTGCCGAGGAATGGGCGTGTTACCTTGCGAATTGGGCACCCGAGAGGGAAGGCATCACAAACTCCATCCTCTGTCTCTTCTGTGGAGAGAAACATAAAGTGGAATTCTGCAGGAAGTTTCAGTTCGCCAAACTCGTCCCACGCTTCGAGGCGATAATGAAACACCGAGGATGCTTCCGGTGTCTTGGAACAGGTCACTATGTTCGGGATTGCGACCAAAGATCGTGCTGTGCCGTCTGTAATGACCAACGTCATCACACGCTCCTCCACATCCTCGCGAACTTCGATTTCACTACCCTCCCCTTTCGGATCGAAGCCAAGCTAAGAGGAGAAACGAACCACGTTTTCAAAGGAACCCGGACAACCCAACGGAGAGAAACCAACCCGTTTAAAATCTCCACCGATACACCACAAGTAACAAATATTTCAGCCACGATTAATCTTATAAATCGCTGCTACATGGTCTTCGCAAAGGTAATCCCAGTAAGGATTCAAGGAGTTGGCAAATCCCTGACGACGCTCGCGTTCCTTGATAACGGGTCTGACGGAACCATCATCGACCGGGATTTCCTCGAGCAACTCGGCCTAGAATATGAACCTTGTAAACGGCCCATGCAAACCATCACCGATAACAGAGAGGTAGAGTCCGGGGAGGTGCAACTCCAGATGGAAGGAGTGATGAAGGGCTACGAAACGGTTAAGTTAACCATCAAGAACGCCTTGGTACACACAGACCTCCGAGTGCGGTTCCGACAATCGGCCGAGTACGCCCCCCTCATACAATTGGACCGAGACGATGTAGATCTGAGGTGTCCGCAGTTGGACGTAAACCGCATCACTCTACTGATCGGACTTGATACACCGGAACTACACATCCCCACCGGAGATATCGCCCGATCTATAAAACAGGATGACGGATTTTACGCTGAACGAACAATAATGGGATGGACACTCTGCGGCATTAAGGAAGAAACTACTGACACATATACCTACCTTCCCAAATGTCAGATTAAAGAGAATGCAACCTCCGTGGGTTATTGCTCAGCTACGGACCTTGACGAGGATTTGTTTCTGGAGACCGAGAAAACCCAACAAGAGATGACGAAATACTTTAATCTAGAGACCCAGGAGTTCGCTGAAAAGGACGAAAACCCGTCCGAAGAGGATCAATATTGTATGGACGTTCTCGACCAGGCCATGTTCAAAGACGGACACTGGTGTTCACCTATGTTATGGAAGGACCAAAACAAACCAATGGCAAACAACGCCAGCATGGCACTTAGGCGACTTAAGGGGATTCTACGCCGGCTGAATGACCAACCCGAGATAAAGGAGAAATATAATACCGTAATCCAAGGATATCTCGACGATGGATTAGCAGAAATGGTACCACGGAATGAACTGCAAGGTGGTAAAAGAACATATTATCTCCCAACCCACTATGTGGTAGAAGCCCGGAAGGGTGGGAAAATCCGAGTGGTAAATGATGCCGCCGCTATGTACCAGGGCGAATCCCTAAACAGTCAGCTTTACACGGGACCCAACATATATAGTACACTCATCGGCGTACTGATCAGGTTCAGGGAAAACCGGGTAGCATTCACCTGCGACATCAAGGCCATGTTTCATCAAGTTCGTACGCTACCAAGAGACTCAGACTGTCTACGTATCCTATGGACGGATAAAACGCTAACTCAACAGGAGATTAGTCAACTTACGATAAAGGACGTAGACATAATGCGTATGGTCGTCAGGATCTTCGGCGCTAAGGACTCGCCGGTAGCATGCAGTGACATGCTGAAGAGGACGGCAACTATGTGCGAAAACGAGTTCCCTCCAACCGTCATAGAAACCATCCGACGATGCTTTTACGTGGACGATGGATGCACCGGCGCAGATAATGTGGACGAGGCATATCGGCTAGCAATGGGGATGGTAGAATGTCTAAAGAAAGGAGGTTTTCCGCTCGTGAAGTTCAGATCCCACGACAAAACACTTATGGAAAAGTTTCCGGAGGACATCCGACTGGAAAATAACAAAATGTATTCGGAGGATGTGGAACACCGTGTACTCGGGATTGAATGGGACATAGAATCAGACGAATTCATTTTCAAATATAAACCCCTACCCAAGCCTATGACAAAAAGGGGATGTTTGTCGATAAAAAGCGCCATCTTCGACCCACTAAATTTCATATCTCCAGTAACCTTGGCCGGAATGAACCTGATTAAGGAAATGTGGATAGAAGGACTGGGATGGGACGAAGAACTCCCCCACACCTCAGCATCAAATGGAGAAAATGGACGGAGCAGCTCGAACACCTACATCTTATGCGGATACCTCGACCGTTCTTCCTCGATAAACTACCCACCGATATCTTCCAGCTCCATACCTTCTCGGATGCTTCGAATACCGGAATTGGCGTAGTCACCTTCTTACGAAGACTCAGCAACGATGGAAACGGCGATACGAGCTTCTTATTTTCTAAAGCCAAGACAGTATCCGGGGAATTCGTAGCAACGATTCCAAGACTCGAGCTACAGGCTGCAGTTTGGGCAGTAAGACAGAATCGCATGGTCATGCGGAATCTACGAATCCCCATCGAGTCTCAACACTTCTGGGTCGATTCGAGTATAGTTCTCTATTATCTCCACTCTCCATCACGGCGTCACACTACGTTTGTTGCGAACCGAGCCACAGAGATTAAACAGTGTACCGGCCGAGAACAGTGGCACCATGTGAACGGGAAAGAAAACCCAGCGGACTTATCAAGCCGAGGCGCCACCCCAAAACAACTCGGCAAAAGTAAACTCTGGCTTACAGGCCCGGAATTCCTACAACAGCCACAATTAACATGGAGTACCCGATTCGACCCCGAACTCGATAGCGGAAAATACTCCGAGGACGATAAAGAGATCCGTAAAATCCATAGAAGCAACGCAGTGGAAATTTATAGCTGTCTGACTGAGCCTGCAAAGGACTCGGGCAGGCACTATAACGTTGCGACGATCATTCAACCAGCGGCGTCTTTACATCTGTTGATCGAGCGAACCTCATCAATGAGACGGCTCATCCACCACATTATAACCCTTCGCAACTTCCTACGGTGGAAAGACAACAAGCCGATAGTTCAACGGAGTATACAAGAACTCATTATCGCGGAGAAGTGTATCGTTGGATATGTCCATGTTTCCCCGATGAGTGGGAACAACTCAGTGCGGGCAAGACCTTGAAACCGGATAGCCCAGTCTACCAACTGAGACCAATGATGGGAGAGGACGGACTGATCCGACTGAATACCTGGATGGCAAACGCCCCGGTCGAATATGAGGTTAAATACCCGGCGCTTCTGCCCGGAACTTCAACACTAGCCAAGCTATTAATTCAACAATGTCACGAGGAGAATCATCACGCAGGACAAAACTGGATTATAGCTAATATAAGACAAAGATATTGGATCACACACATCCAGCCACTGATCCGGAAAGTGTTGAAACGTTGCTTTATCTGCAGAAGATATCTAGCGCCACCACTCATACAAAAGATGGCGGACTTACCAGCCACCCGTCTACAGCCCGATTCCCCACCATTCTACGTCACCGGAGTGGACTGTTTCGGTCCGTTTATGGTCATTGAACGACGATCCAACATCAAATGCTGGGGGGCCATATTTACGTGCCTTAGGTCTAGGGCAATCTACCTAGACATTGTGGTGAACCTTACGCAACACGCATTCATCAACGCTCTGCGTCAGTTCGTGGCAAGCAATGGGACATGTCGTCACATGTATTCCGATAATGGCACAAACTTTGTGGGAGGAGAAAGAGAACTTAGAGAGGCGATCGAGGGATGGTTTACCGATAACACCGCATCCCAAGTCTGGAAGGAACACCAGATACAGTGGCACTTCCAGACCCCCTTAGCACCCCATACGAGCGGGGTATGGGAGAAACTGATCGACCTAGTGAAACGATCCATGCGCGTCGCTCTAGGAGACACCCGGGTAACCCATGACACCCCCTGCACAACATTCTGCGAGATCACGGCTACCCTGAACAACCGACCCATTGTCCCTATCCGCGACGACCCCACAGACCTGGAGCCCCTTACTCCTAATCACCTACTGGGGAGACCTAAAACTCAAGTTCTCCCGGAGACAATGTTTCCGGATCCCAACGATATCGTGAGACATACAAATTGGAAGAAGGCCCAAGCATTGGCAGCGCATTGGTGGAGAATCTGGGCCCAGGAGTACCTCATAACCCTCTGGACCAGGAGGAAGTGGAACAACACCTACAGGAATGTCGAAGTTGGCAACATGGTACTAGTAAAAGAAGACCTTAAAGACCGCGTCCACTGGCCTGTGGCGCGAGTTGTGACAATACATCTGAGTAAAGACGGACTTGCGAGGACTGTGACGATACGAACGGCAAAGGGCCACTACCAACGCCCTATCCAGAGGCTGTGCCTTCTTGAAGGCAATGATAGCGGTGACTCTACGGGAGGTGATAAGCTCTCTACTCAAGATCCTGCTGCAGACATTGGTGACAATTACAAATGCGTTTAAACCCTTCTCATCCTGTTGACAAACTCTTTTAAACTGTGATTTATCGACAATGAAAATGGACCCCCCTTAAACCAACTGTAACCACGCAATGGTATTTGTGTTTCCTCGTGTGTTATGTGGAGTCCAGCGTCACCCTGCAGATGTTTCGACTGACGCAGGGTCGTTTATGTATTGTTTACCCTGATTTTGGTCATCGGGACCAACGATATTGGATTATTGGAAATGGAAAAGATTTGAAGTGGAATTCATTGTATTCATCGCAGTATGTTATGTTGTCCGTTGCGTGCGCAGTTCGGGGCGTAGGCGGTGTAACTAGTCCAGCTGTAGATCCCGGATTGCCGCGCAACACCCCCTCTATCCCGTTATTCTGGTGGGTCCATGGTGCATCCACATGACTTCGACGATAGAGGGTTTTATGTTCTCAGTCGCGTTATTCTGGTGGGACCGTTGCGTGGATTTTGGGGCGTAGGCGGTGTAACTAGTCCAGCTGTAGATCCCAGAATGTTGCGTAACCCCATCCCACATGACTTCGTCGACTGAGCTTTATGTTGTTGGAAGTGTTATTCTGGTGGGTCCCTGGTGCATCCACGTGACTTCACTTCCTAGCGTCTTCATTGTCCGTTACGTGTGCAGTTTGGGGCGTAGGCGGTGTAACTAGCCCAGCTGTAGATCCCAGATTGCCGCGTAACACCGCTTCCACGACAAAGATTTCCCAAAGAAGATGATTGAATGTAGTTGGAAATGATGAAAAGGATCAGACAACTCTACTATAAACCGAATGGTGACGCGTATGATGATGAAAATGTAATGATGCGCACCCTGGTGCTGCGCTTATAACAAATGATGATAGCCGGGGGGCTATAACCCCAATGATAATGTGGAAATAAACAAAATGTGAAATAAATGGTGGAACTAAATGATGAAATATATGTGGAAATAAATGAAATGTGATAAAATAATAATGAGAAATGAAAAAAGACAAAAAAAAGGTATAAAAAGTCTAAAGAAAAGAATTGGAAAAAAGAAAGGACATAAAAAGTCATAAAAAACTGGTTGGATATTAATGTATAGTTATAGCAACTGTAAATGCTGAATGTATTAGCAATAAGATGATAGATGCCTATATAGCAATGTTATTTAATAAACTGAACTGAATTATTCTGCAATCACTATAGTTTCAGACTTATAACTGGACTTTCTGGACTTATAATTAACTAATCTAATTTGTAACGGATATAATCGTAAATATGGACCCACATCGCCAAATTATCGGCGAATTACGTAACACGATAGATCTACTGGAATATTCGCAACCTGGATCCCCTGACTTTGATACAAATTGGAGCACCCTGCTAAATGAGAACGTGCGAGTCGTTAAATTCACCGGGCGAGAGGGACCGGATTCCAAGAATCTACGAGCCCTCCGGTTAGCTGATGCTAGTACGAGACTGAAAAGAACTCGGAACGCAAAGGCAACCGGAGGGGACGATTCGTCGTTTTGGGAAACGTTCCGGCAGAGCGTCTACAGATCCCGATGTTTGATCTACGACAACGAGGGAAACGCGACGCCTACCTCGAAAGCGATTACGTTGACGAGATGTCAGAGTTTCGTCGACGACAAGAGTACGTACCTTGCCCACTGGGGAAACCTGTCGGAGTGTACGGCAACGCTTCGAGAGGAACGTATATCGACCATCCAAAGTCGCGATGACTACCAAGAAAAGTACGGGGCGAAAGAATACGGTCGATCCTTGGTCGTCGTCCTGGGAACCCTGGACGGTTTGGTATTGGTGTGTCGAATATTTCCGACACCCAGACAGGAAGTGCAGGCAGCCGGAGCGATCTGGTTGCTACCTCCGGAAATCCAAAAGATCCTCTTCGACTTCGACGTCATTAAAATCGGGTCGGATATAAAGGCGGACGTCCGGAACGACTACGCGAACGCTCCTTCAGGAAGAAACCGACGAGACGACCTCAACGCCCTTAGCCATTGCGTCGACACTCAAACGCTACTAGCCTGGTTACGATTCGCCGAGTTCATGCGAAGGATTCCAAGAGGTGAGACCGACGAAATCCGGGATCGGCTACCTCGCTGTGCTAAACGGCGGCATCGACTTCAAACCCCAGAAATTCCGGGATTATAATAAAATATATGGTGGATACCCGGGATTAGAAATAAAGAGCGAGCGAGAGGGTCGATGGAAGGACGTTGAACGGAAGTGGACGATACACCAAAGGTGGGAGAATCCCGATCGACGGAACTACGTCTACGTCGTTATGGAGTGCTATACCGTCGCTAAGTTTATCTGTAAAACTCTAGATAACCTCATTATGGCGGTTCCTCTTTCCTTCGTCGACTACGACTGGAACGAGGTTATAAACCACGCGTTCAAAGCGGTTGAGAACATCACACCGGGAGAGACGAAAACGCTCGCCGTTATCGATTCCTGGGACGAGAGCGGACCTTACGACATCCCTACGATTACCGATCTTCTCGGTGCGGAGGACCCTCTGATTTCGTCGGAAGGGGAAGAAATATGGCTAAATGAGGGTGTTCTTCTCTCCACCCCGAAGCGACAACTCGAGCCGGAGGCCGCTTACCAACCGGCAGCCAAACGGGTTGCCTCCACCGAACCTACGACGGAAGCGGGCGTTTCCTCACCACTCGGCTTCGGTAGCCCTGCGAGGGAGTTGGTTACTACCTTCGCGTTAAACGACTTCGGCGATACGTGCCAAAGGTTATCCCCGTATCCTTTCCCGGGTGGCGAAGACTGGTCGTCGGAGATTCCGAGTACCAGCAATCAACGGACCCGCTCAGCGATATTGGTCGAGAAGGGCCCCAACGCTGCGCCGACTCCCGACGATCTCCTCGGAATCCCTCCGTCGAAAACCCCGGCACCTCTTCGCCGACCAGCGGTGGCTACTACACCCTCCGTTCCTCAGGATCCTATGCGACTAACCCGTTGGTACGCCGAGCAAACCGAATGGATCCACCGCCAGAAACGGTCGTCCGAGTTGAGACCGACGGGACACAAAGAAGGTTATCGTAGCGAGGACCTACTACGCAAAAGCCCAGCCTTCCGCGGGTCCGGATATTGCGCAGGAGATGGCGTGCGGGTACTTCTCCTTCCCGGAACGCCTCCACACGTCGGCCATGCTGCCTTTCCATTACGTGGATTTGTTGCTGAGCGCTGGATTATTCGGCCCATTCGAAGTCATTAGACGCTTATACTCGTATAAAGAGGAGTTCGGTGACGGAGAGTGGTTCCTCGAGGCTCGCAACTCCGAGTTGGAACGACGAACCGATATGATCCCGATGCCATCGAAAAGAAGAGCCGCCAGGAGACAAGCCGAAGCGTGGATGGATGTTGGCTCACGATGGATGTTGACGCTCCTCTACCAGCTATTGCGATCGACGAGAGCCGACGGGCAAAGAGGCGAAAGGCGTATCAGAGAAAGAAATAGTGGATCGGGATATTCCAGGAACATTTATCGAACATTTATTTTTATACATATATATATAAACTCTAGGCCAAATTAATTAAAACTATGCAATATTAAATTTGGGTTTTTTATATTGGGAATGACCTACGCAAACTCAATCTACCGACAGACTTCACGAAGGTCATTGGGGGGGGGACTGTTCGCGGTATTTCAACTTTCCATAACGCGAGTTGAATATTTTTTGTATTAATTTAAAATGATTATTCCGATATTACTACTGGGTGCGGGACCATGGGTTTTGGGCACATTCTATAAACTGGGGGCGATTTATGGGCGAACTTTGGGGCGACTTACAGGGTACGGGACTAATTTCATGTTTATAAGGGCCAGGGGGGGATGGAAAATTCAAGCAGTATTCAGGTTAGCCTGATTACTATTAGGCCCTGGCCAACTTCCTGCTGCCTGTAGAGGTGGATTTGGTAACGCGCCAGGCCTAAAGGACAAGGACTGCCCTTAGCGGTCCCTGGCCAACAGCAGTTATTACGAGCCTGAAAAGGACATCGGAACGCCAGCTGCTTGTGTCAGGGACTTGCGACGGGAAACGACACGACAGACCCCTAGCCAAGCCGTACTGGTTCTCGATGATCGTTCCCTTCGGGGTTTGTGAGGGGTGGGACGGACACGCGAAAGGGTCTACCGACTTACAGAGGAAGGGTTTGACGAGGACTGCCCTTAGCGGTCTCTGGTCAACAGCAGTTACTACGAGCCTGAAAAGGACATCGGAACGCCGGCTGCTTGCACCAGGGATTTGCGACGGGAACCGACGACAGACCCCTTAGCCAAGCCGTACTGGTTCTCGATGATCGTTCCTTTCGGGGTTCGTGAGGGGTGGGACGGACACGCGACGGGGTCGAAAGACAAAGGACTAGACTCTACTGGCCTACCGACTGTTCGGAGCAGTTTCTCGGCTGCCGAAGCGACTACGAGCCTGAAAGGGACTCGGAAAGCCTAGGTGGTTGGGTTTCTGCGATGAACCGACGGACCCCTAGCCAAGCCGTACTGGTTCTCGATGATCGAACCCTTCGGGGTTCGTGAGGGGTGGGACGGACACGCGAACGGGTCCACCGACACGACAGACTCCTAGCCAAGCCGTACTGGTTCTCGATGACCGATCCCTTCGGGGTTCGAGAGGGGTGGTACGGATACGCGACAGAGTCTACCGACTGGACCGACCCTTAGCCAAGCCGTGCTGGTTCTCGATGATCGTTCCCTTCGGGGTTCGGGAGGGGTGGAACGGACACGCGACAGGGTCGACCGACACCGACACTACGGCATCAAGACTAGGACCGAGGGAAAATCTGGGGAACATTAGTTAGGCTAAAATCTGAGAGAACAGTGGATAATTAAATAATATACTGTAGGGATTTATATTGTCGTGTATAATTATTGTGAATATTTGGTGTATATTGATTTGGGGAAGCCCAAAATTATTCTCAATCAGGTTCAACAGAGTTCAGTTACATTAAAGAGTATATCCAACTAATGCAGCTTTTTCTCAACCGCAACCTGCATCTCAGAAATCATTCCTTCTCCACAATCAATATCCGGTGACTGGCCGGGGCTCGGTGGTCTGTAAAGTCACGTCTCCAGCATCGGCGTTTTTCCCCCCTGGTGTTGGGATAACGGCAACAAGTTTTTTGACTATGATATTAATAACTTCCAGTAAAATGCCTACGTTAAGAACATTGCTAGAAATGTCAATCATCTATAGCCTACAAACTAAGGGTAACTGTCAGCCAGTTACTGTACATGGGCAGATGGGTATACTAAGTACAGGAGTACTTGGATATTTCTGTATTCACAATACTCAACTATATGAAAATAGGGTACGTTTTGACTAAAATACGGCATCTGATGTAACGTTTTGACTAGGCCTATCTGCCAAAAGAACCTCCACTATATATGCCCAACATGTAGGCCTACCATACCTGCACCGGTGCTCACTACAGACTGCGGAGGTAGCTACCGGCAAGAGGTGTTTGGTATATAGTTTTAGTCAGTAATGGCATACTACTACTACTACTAGGATCGGCATGCTGCATTGCAGCTGCATTTTTAAGAATGCTGTGCCGGCTTGTCAACAAAATTGCACCGCCACAACTCCCTATCACCCATGACATTTGCTAGATCATCTGCATCTTTAAGGCCAGTGTCCTTTAAGATGCGTCTCAAGAAAGTCATGGGCTGTCCACCATGCTTATTCACTCCATGAGGCTGCCAAAGTACAAGATTATGCACTGGCTGGTCCTCACGGCGAAAGCAATGTCCTGCAAAGCGGAGGCGATTTTGTTCTAGTGTCAAGCTTGGGGGAACCAATGAGACACCTCCAATGTTATATAGCGTCTGGTTGGAGATGTGTGCATTGTACTTGACACAATGAACCCGGCGTAGCATTCTTGTGAATGAGCCATCCAGAGATTTGGTGTCATCAGCAGTTAGAGCCCAGCATGGACTCCCGTAGAGGAGTACTGGAACTACTGCTGCTCTAAATAATCGGACCTTAAGTTTCCGATTAATTCTCGGTGATTTCCAAATCTTGGAAAGCCTATTCAAGGCTGCCCATGCCTTTCCCTTACGTATTCGAAGGTCCTCACCTGACTTCCGGATCCATGATCCCAGGTAACAGAAGTCGTCCACATGCTCAAGCATACCATCCTTTGAGCTTATGCTCACCCGTTCAGAGACTTGCTGAGGACTTTCAAAGTTAACGGTCAGAATTTTGGTCTTTCTGGAGTTAATAAAAAGACCAACACTAGAAGCAGCATGTTCTAATGAGCTGAGGAGCCGTTGGGCTCCCTCTAATGATTCTGAGAGTACTCCTAAGTCATCAGCAAAGTCTAGATCAGTTAGGTACTTGGCAGGATTTCCTCGACTTCTGGAGCCAGTAGGTGGAGTTATCATCACCCCATCATCATTATGATGATCTAAGGACATGCGTAGAACATAGTCAACCACAATAATGAACAAGAATGGTGCAAGTGTGTCTCCTTGGAGGACGCCCCATAACACTTCAAATGGTTCTGTGTCACCGTCAACAGTAGACACAAATGTTGTCGAACCATCGTATACTGATCTGATTGCTGCAATAATTTCATCAGGAATCCCATATAATGAAAGTATGCTGAACATACGTGAGCGAGAGACTGAATCAAAGGCCTTGAAGAAGTCAACAAAGATAACAGCCAGATGCCTGTCTTTCTTTTTTGATAATTCTTCAATTATCCTTCTAAGTGCCAAAATGGGCTCCATGGTCCCACGACCTTTACGGAACCCATTCTGATTTCCACGGAGCAGTCTCTCAATGGGATCCCTGATGCGATTTAATAGAATCCTATTGTATAGCTTTGCAGCAATCGAGATCAATGAGATTCCCCGAAAAGAACCATAGAGTGTTAGGTTGCCCTTCTTGGGAACTGGCACCAACTTATTTGTTTTCATTTCTTGTGGGACTCTTGTTGTTCGGTACATGTCTACTATGATGGGATAGATGAGCTTTAAACACTCAGGTATTTTAAAGACCTCAGGGGGAACACCATCTACTCCACTGGCACGATTGGTCTTAATGCTCTTTGCAGCAGCCTTCACTTCTGCAAAGGAGATATCGCCAATGGGAATATCTGGGAGTACAGACTCAGACACTTTTACTTCTATAAAGTTATCAGGCAATACCCTGTCATTATTGAGGAGCTTTTCAAAATGGGCTTTCCAACCATTGAGGCGATCGGCTGGTGATTCAGCCTTAACCTTGGTGGTTGGTTGGCTTTTCCGCCCAGTAAGCAGATTGATTGATTTCCATGCCTGGGATGATTGCCTGCTGTCGTCAGCATCATTGATGGCATCAACCTGTTGGTTTATTAGCTCCTGTAGATTAACAGAGTACTGCCTGTTCAGGGACCTAGATGCAGCCTTAACTGCATTCTTGGCCGCTGTAGTCTGTTTGAGTCGGGACTCTTTCTGCGCCTTATGAAGGTCATTTCGGCACTTCTGAATTTTGTTGTCAGTCCAGGGGGCCCTTTTCCTGTTTCGAGGGTATACAGGAACTGTTTCTGCAGCTGCTAACTTAACTGCTTCTGTAAAGGCAGTATAGCCCTCACAGTGATCTGCCGCCTCAGAGGCAAGAGCCTCATACCTGTTGCTCAGCTGTAGTGTGAAGCTGGATCTCACACTTGGCTGTTGCAACAGAGAGGACCAGTCATGCCGCGGCAAGGCAGATTTCGTTGTTCTGCTAGCACGCAGACTAAGTCTTACCTTGGCCACAATAAGGCGGTGATCACTGGAGAAGGGTCGAAGTGTAAATGCATTACAGTCTTGTATAGAGCTCCTGTATTTCCTACGAAACAGAATATGGTCTATCTGGGACTTGTGACCACTGGGTCCACTATGAGTCCATAGCTTTCCAGTTCGCTTCTTGAACTGGGTTCCAGCCGAAAACAATCCATTTCCAGAGATAAAATCCTGAAGATGGACAGAATTTCGGTTAACACTATTGCTATAGACCCAGGGCGATGTAGGTGATTGATGCAGACTTGCATTAAAGTCTCCCAGGAATGTTAAGAATGCATGCTGATCCACTCCATCAGTAGCTGCTTGTAGATTGTGGTAGAAATTTTCCACCTCCTCTACAGGGGCAACACTAGTTGGAGAGTAGCACACAATCAGAACCACCTTACAGCAATTAGCATACAGTTGGCATACAGCAACTACTGACTTTATGATTTCATCAAGTTCATCAAACCAGGCTGATGAATCAGCTGTATTAATAATTGCAGCCGGATTGGATAATTTATTAATTAATTTGGGGAACTTTACTAATGGCAGTGATTTTTTATGTCCTTTTATTTGACTTTTTTTGTCATTTTTTTTTACGAATTATGCATAATGACTTTTGTTGTCCTTTTAATGACTTTTATTGTCCTTTTAATGACTTTTTATGTATGTATTTCTTCAAACTGTCAGACTGCTGATTTCTGGACTGTCAGACAGTTGATTTCACTATGCCTGTGCCAAAACATTCCATGATTCCATGATTTATAGACTATGAGATAGATTTCCATATGCGCCTGTGGTAAAAAGACTCTATATTTAATAGTTTGTGGTTGTTGTCGATAATCGATTACCACATGACGTAGCAAAACACTCATTTTATAGCCAAAAACAATTACCAATTGATGGAAAGGAGCAGGTTAATGCCGAGTTTTCTAACCAAAACAATAAACAGTCACTTTACCAAATCAGGGAAAGGAGCAGGTTTACAGAGACGGGATTTTCTAACCAAACCAATAAACGATCACTTAACTAAGTGAGGGAAAGGAGCAGGTTACAGAGGCGGGATTTTCTAACCAAAACAATAAACGATCACTTAACTTATTGAGGGAAAGGAGCAGGTTACAGAGGCGGGATTTTCTAACCAAAACAATAAACGATCATTTAACTAATTGAGGGAAAGGGACAGGTTACAGAGGCGGAATTTTCTAACCAAAACAATAAACGATCATTTAACTAATTGAGGGAAAGGGGAAGGTTACAGAGGCGGGATTTTCTAACCAAAACAATAAACGATCATTTAACTAATTGAGGGAAAGGAGCCGGTTACAGAGACGGGATTTTCTAACCAAAACAATAAACGATAACATTACCAATTGAGGGAAAGGAGGAGGTTACAGAGGCGGGATTATCTAACCAAAACAATAAACGATCATTTAACTAATTGAGGGAAAGGGGCAGGTTACAGAGGCGGGCCTTCTGTGCTGTTGGAAGTAGTGGTGCCGCTATCCGTAACACTATATTTAACCCAAATTAGGGAAAGGAGCAGGTTATCCGTAACACTACTCAGACAGTATTCATGATACATTATTGATTATAAAAATAATACAGAGTAATACAGTAGGCCTAAATTATGTGAAAGGTATATCCACATTTTCCACAATCCTGCAATCCAGTTTGGCCTATCAATTATTTAAAATTTATTAGCACAACCGGTAGGCCTACCATTACCGTATTTAAATGGTAGGCTACACAGTAGGCCTATAGCAGTACCGGTGCCGGTACCGGTACTAAAATACAGAAATACCTGCTTTATACCTACATCTGTACATACAATACAGCAAAATAGTGCTATATATACTAATACCGGTACTGATAGCCTGAGAGAACAGCAGTAGAGAAACCGGTAGCATGGGACCTAACATTAGACTTTTGGAGGACATAAAAAATCAAAAAAAAAGGACAAAAAAAGGATTTAAACGGACAATAAAAATTATTGCGTTTACTAATTAGTAAAATCGTTAATTAGTTCGATTCAAAAGATTTTAGAGTAATTATCATTTGTAAAATAGTAAACAGCTTTGATACACCTTGTGAATAAGGATTTGGGGGACGGGGGGGGGGGGGGGGCAAAGCCCCCCCCGCCAATTAGGTAATTAAGTAATTAGTTAATTACTAATTAACAGTAGGAGATACGGCATCGGCGCCAGAGACTTTTTTGTGTAGAATAAAATTCCGAACAACTTTGTGATGTTACGTTTTTTCATAGCTCTTAGTGTTTTCGAGTTACGACGCTAATTAGTTTTCGGCTAATTAGTACTAATTAACAGTAATAGGAGGGCCATAGCGATGACTGAACTTTTTTTAGATCTTACCGAGATGAACAAAAAAAAACACCGTTGCTAGGGGAAAAACCAAATATTTTTCGAGAAAAATCAATTAGAAATCTTTAATCGCTAATTACTAATTAATTAATTAACAGATTTTTGCCAAATATTTCTCTGCTGTGCGCGCTCGGGACATCTATAAGATCGCGCAAACAGAATCGTTCTAGCTTTCGCCGTTCTCCTGGAAAAATCCTTTAAAAAACCACCTAAAAAAGATCAAAGCAAAGTGCCTACTTCTGACCACTGGCGATATAATGCTATCTTATGAGGTTTTACTTTGGTGTTTATTTTAGTTTGCTAAGTTCCATTAAAAAGGCTGCATTATTTATTCCTCATAAGACTCTGTCGAGCCTTTGGCTCTCCAGTGGCAGCCTATTGCTCCAGAGATTTGCTGTCCTTAGCAGTAAGAGCTGGTTTTACTGCTGCCCTAAGCCTAAATAGTTGAACTCCAATAAAGCGATCAGAACGGCAAACCAGAGGCCACATATGGAATCCATACCGTTCATAAAGGTAAGGGTGGGTATAGCTGATCCCTTATCTGATATAAATTAATGCAAAATGCAACATATTCCTACTGTACTTACTTACTGTCATTTGAGAAGAACCCAGGTTTACAGACAATACATATGTCAGTGAAATTGTTGCAATCATTAGGGTTTTTCAAAGCCTCTCTTAAATGTTGACTTCCTGAGATATCGCTGGAATTGATGATCAACAGTATTAACAGAAACACTAAATATTGTATTAAATAATAAGTCAAATGGCGTCTCTCTGCCATTAAAGTCATTAAATACTAATGACGCATTTAATAAATGAATAAATATAGGAAACTCATTGGATGACAGCATGATAGATAATATAAATCAGTTTATAGACATAATTTAATTATTATCATTATTGATATGATTAATATAATATGTCTTAATTTCACACAAGGAATCAGCTAAGAGGCATATCCCCCAGAAACCCAAACGAAAACAATATGTGCCATGGCAAAACTCTGAGGTTACTTGTAAGAGAGAAGATCTTAAGATAGCCTACAAAGTTAAAACCGAACAACCAACAACCGAAAACATTAACAAGGTTGAGAAAGCTAAGGACGATCTTAAATTGGCCTACAACATCAGCCAGGAAAAGTACATACAGGATAAAACTGAAGCAATTACAACTGCTCACATACAGCAACAATCAAGACTTACCTGGCAAACTGTAAATGAGGTATCTGGTCGGAAAAGTTGTGCAAAGGCGCGCCTCAAAGCCGATAGTCCTGAAGAACGTGTTGGGAAGTGGAAAAATCACTTCAGCAACTTGCTTGGGCAGCCGCCAAACATCGAGGTCAGCCCTACAAGGAAAATATATGACAAGACACTACCTATAGAAACAGGGGACTTCACACCTGCCGAACTCCAAAGAAGCATTAAAAGCATGTCCAATAATAAAGCGAGTGGATTAGATGAAATCCCAGCGGAGGTATGGAAAACCGGAGTGCTAAACAGACCATTATTGAATGTTTGCAACCGGATGTTAAAAGGGGAAAAGCCACCACCAATTTGGACTAAAGGTCAACTAAAGCCTCTCCCCAAGAAAGGAGACCTCGGCATACCAACAAACTATCGTGGGATCTGTCTGCTTGTGGTAGCTGCCAAAATATACAATAAAATGATTCTATATAGGATTAGAAGCCTCACATAGAGAAACTACTGCGTAAGAGCCAAAACGGATTTCGACCAAGTAGATCAACAATAGCTCAGATACTTGCACTACGGAGACTGATTGAAGGAATTAAGTCAAAGAATCTCCCCGCTGTCATGACTTTTGTGGACTTCAAGAAGGCATTCGACTCCATCCATAGAGGTAAAATGCTTGAAATCCTAAGAGCTTATGGAATACCAGAAGTAATTGTTGCTGGCATTGGATTGTTATATTGTGACACAGAAGCGCAGGTACTCTCACCAGATGGTGAAACTGAGTTTTTCTCAATCCTGGCTGGCGTACTGCAAGGTGACATATTAGCACCATTACTATTTGTAATTGTGCTGGATTACGCAATGAGGACGGCCACAAAGGGTGAAGACCTGGGATTCACACTTCAAGAACGCAGAAGTAGTAGATATCCGGCAACTACAGTCACAGACACCGACTTTGCGGATGACATCGCCCTGCTCTCTAATACCCTAGTAGATGCACAGCTTCTACTAAATAAAGTGGAGAGGGCTGCTAAGGAGGTTGGATTGCATATAAATGCTACAAAGACCGAATTCATGACCTTTAATGTTGATGGAAAGTTGACAACCATTGATAATAATCAACTAAGGAAGGTCGATGACTTCCAGTACCTTGGATCATGGATAGAGAGTAGCAAAAAGGACATAGAAGTTAGGAAAGCAAAGGCTTGGGTAGCTCTATCAAAAATGGATACCATCTGGAAACCAGATCTCTCCAGGCACCTGAAGACTAAGTTCTTTCGAGCCACAGTGGAAAGTGTATTTTTATATGGGGGTGAGACCTGGACACTGACTAAATCACTTGAACAACGAATTGATGGTTGCTACACAAGACTACTAAGGGCAGCCCTAAACATCAGCTGGAGACAACACATGACAAACGCCGAGTTTTATGGTACAATACCACCTGTATCAACCACCCTCCGTGAACGCAGATTAAGATTCAGTGGGCACTGCTGGCGAAGTAAAGACGAGGTCATACCAGATCTACTTTCGTAACTCATGGAAAGCGTAGTCGTGGACGACCGGCCATAACATATATAGATCAACTTGAAAGGGATACTGAACTTAGGAGAAACGAAATTGCGACAACTATGGAGAATCGGGAAGCCTGGAAGGATCTCATTTCCACTGTCCGAGTTCGCTCGACCTAGTAGTAGTAGAAATTTCACACAATCGTTATCTGTTTCTACAAAATTTTACGACAAAGTTAAACAGAATGATATAAATAACGCCTGCGTTATAAATAAATATCAATGTAATTAATATATTAAATAATATATATCTAAAATCAATTTTTATGTATTTATAAATGTTTCTAACAATTCTTAATGAATTTAATTTGTAATATTCAATACTAAATATATATATAAGATATCAAAGATTACAAGCAATATCTCATTATTGTCCCGAACACTATAATAAATACATCACCACTGTGATTATTGGTGTCGCAACTCAAACTTCGTCCCTAAGATTAACTTATTTGTTTAAAACTGTTATCTGCTATCAGCTGACCTATAGATAGTATATTTATTGCACAATTCTATCGCACCTTCAGAAACTGGAAGTTCGAATCAGAAGATCTTTCATTCGTAGATCCGGTATAGGGTCGGGTGGTAGGGATTTTATTTACTTTCATTAATAACTAAATTACATTTCATGAGAAGGAAGGACCTTGAACTTTAGCTGCCACTATACACCATGTCCAGCTTCATTATTTAGATGTTGCTAAACAACATGTTGCATTAAGTATAAGTAAATAGGGATTCCATTGAGTCGAATCATATTGATATGTTACATTAAGTCAATATTTTAGTTGTTTACGGCCAATCTCCAATGGGTCAGAGGGACAATAATTCTCATCAATTTCTCTCTGAATCCGTTTTGACCCATAAATTCCTCACCACTATTGCAAACGCGCGATTATGACGCAGTGAAACGTTGGATATTTCTAAAACTTGTCAATCTAAATCGTTCAACATTGGAGTTATTAAATCCAATCCCGGGTGGTCGGTGCTATCGTCAACAAGTAATCCTGATGTTGTACTTCTAAAGACTTTAGAAATGCACTCAGTTCACTTCGTCGGATGCCATACTGGAGACAGTTGCTTAGCATCTTCATAGAACAATATGCTATGGACGTCTGAACAACCTGGTTCGTTCAATTCTCGAATCAAGTGCGGGAATGCGGAAAGGGGACTAATACCTCTTGTTGGAGATACAGTTAATAATCGCACCTGCAGCTGCTACAAACTATTCATCTTCAATATCTAGTACTTGGGCGACTGCAACGAGACAGTTAGTTAACATAATTAAATGGATGTCCACCCCAACATGTCTATTTTCACAAGCCCACTGCCACACCACATCAAAATCAAATCAAATGTTTGTTTTAATTTCTCAAATGTCTGCACAATGTCAGTAAAACTGAAAGCATAGATACTGCTTCAACGTAGCAAGTTGATGATAGTTGTATTTCTGTGATAGTGGGTGGTACTGTACCATATGTGGTCGCTGCGTAGTATATACATATGTGGTTGTATGAGGGTGTTGCAGAGGAGACATCTCATTTGCTGATCTAATACCGCACCATTGCATTGCATTGCAGTGCAAAACTTGAGTTGTTTGTTACCTTTTTTGATGATTTTAGCAGCCATCTCTGCGTCAGTCATACATTCGATTCGTTTAGGTCTGCATCTAGGTATTTAACCGTTCTAGATCTAACCGTTTTGAGTTGTTGCAAAATACTTTCAACTCAGGGGATGAAGTGACACGCTGATTTGAACCAATTAAAATACAATCCGTTTTATTGTAGTTGATTGTAAGTTTAAACATTTTGTGTAAATTCGGGCAAAAAGTACGAAATTCCACAACATTTCTGAGATTAGAGGTAGAGCCTCATGACTTAGGGTTAATTATTATTATTATTATTATTAGATCTACTTCTGTTTTAGAGCAGGTACTTAAGAATAAGTAGTGAGCATACTATACTGGCTTGACATCCAGACTGATTGGCGCCTTATTCTATCTCGGAAGTCGGCAGCTTTCGCCGGTTATTCGCGAGTTATTTCTGGATACGAATACAATAACGGGCGACTAGGTCGCTATGCCGAAACGGTGCTGCCAATGTCAGTATTCGATGCGAGCTGGCGGCCGTTGCAGCACTACCTCGAGGTGTAGGTGTCAGTGTCGAGGGCGGCCATGTGACAGCTGCGCCTTACTGGAGGAAGGAAGATGCGACAATCCCTGGAATCCGAACAGAAGCTCGTTTTCCCAACCACTTATGTCGTCCCTACCGGACAATGTCAACGACGTATCACGAATGTCGCTGTCTCAACCCGTGGAATGTACATCCAACTTTGGTGACGTCACTGTAGTTGATGCAGATGAGACGATATTGGAAGATTCCCTTACATTCCATAGTCCTCTAGGTAGTCCGCCTTCACCTCAATTCAGTTCACTGCTTTCTGGTGAGGTCCCTGTGTCCAGTCTGTCGGATGTCCCAGTGACCAGCCTGTCTGATGTCCCTGTGACCAGTCTATCGTGTGTCCCCGCTACCAGCATGTCGGATGTCCCTGTCGCCAGTCTAGCGGGTGTCCCTCTCTCCAGTTTGTCAGGTGTCCCTGTCACCTGTCCGTCTGGTGTTCCCGCCACTAGTCTTCCAGGTGTCGCTGCCACCAGCATGTCGGGTTTCCCTGCCACCGCCACCAGTCTGTCGGATGTCCCTGTCACCAGTTTGTCGGGTGTCCATGTCACCAGTCTGTCGTGTGTCCCTGTCACCAGTCTGTCGGGTGTCCTTACCACCGCCACCAGTCTGTCGGATGTCCCTGTCACCAGTTTGTCGGGTGTCCCTGTCACCAGTCTGCCGTGTGCCACTGCCACTAATCTGTCGGGAGCCCCTGTCACCGCCACCAATCTGTCGGGTGTCCCTGTCACAAGTTTGTCGGGTGTCCCTGTCACTACCACCAATCTGTCGGGTGTCCCTGTCACCGCCACCAATCTGTTGGGTGTCCCTGTCACCGGTCTGTCGGGTGTCCCTGTCATCGGTCTGTTGGGTGTCCCTGTCACCAGTTTTTCGGGTGTCCCTGTTACTGGTCTGTCGGATGTCCTTCTCCCTGTCACCGCCACCAGTCTATCGGATGTCCCTGTCACCAGACTGTCGGGTGTCCCTGTCACCGGTCTGTCGGGTGTCCTTCTCCCTGTCACTGCTACCAGTCGGTCGGATGTCCCTGTCACCAGTCTGTCGGATGTCCCTGTCACCGGTCTGTCAGGTGTCCCTGTCACCGCCACAAGTCTGTCGGATGCCCCTGTCA